>VZTE01001011.1:282565-302145 GCA_013397775.1 Eulacestoma nigropectus
AAAAAAGGGTGGGGGGGAGGGGCTCATGGTAGTCTGGCTCATGAGAACAGCTGTCTTGTAAAAGCTTCTCTTAATAAAACATTAACTCAAATGCTGTGTAATCAGTTCTGTGTGAGCTCATGAGTATTTTTCTCCAGCACTTGCAGCCTTTGCCCACTCTTACTGAAGCACACGGGCCAGAAATTGAAGCCAGCTTAGTCTCTTTTCATTATCAGCCAATGAGGCAAGAGAAAACCCAAGAGCCAGAGTGGCTAAACACATAAAAATTTAAAAGGTTTGACTGTTGAGCCCAATGCTCACTGACAGATACTCACACTGGATCTGCTCACCTTTCAGAGCCTGCCTTCTCTTTTTCCCTCCCCTCTGCCCCCAGACAGCACAAACCAAACAGGAGTGAGGTTAAACACACACAAAAACCCAACCACAGCTGCTTGTAGTTTATAGATCCTCTTCTCCTACAGCAAACATCCAAAATGCTACAGAGGTTAACTGAGTGCAGAGCAATCTTCCAGAAACCCAGAGCACTGTGTCTGACAGGAGCAGCTCATTTACTATGTCTGACCCCTACAGTGACAGTGCCTCCTGGGCATGGCAGGGGATGGGCTGGTTGTTCCCTGGCAGTGGGAAGAGTGCAGCATCCCCTTCCTACACTACTGCCTGTGCTTGCTTTCCAGGATGGCCTTCCA
This sequence comes from Eulacestoma nigropectus, assembly GCA_013397775.1. Classification (NCBI taxonomy): domain Eukaryota; kingdom Metazoa; phylum Chordata; class Aves; order Passeriformes; genus Eulacestoma; species Eulacestoma nigropectus. The sequence goes on from VZTE01001011.1 coordinate 283,252, forward strand.
GTCATCGGCCCAGGAGTGCAAGCGCCGGCGTGGGGCCAGCAGCTGGATGTGCCTGTTGTGGCAGCAGGTGAACAGGATGTGCTCCCAGCTCGGGTTCGGCTCCGCACCGGTGGGAAGGGGGGAGAAGCTGCAATCAGCTGGGGGTGGCTCTCCAGCCAGCAGCCAGCCATGGAAACGCTGTTCAAACCTTGGATGGTGTCCTTGTCATCAAACAGCAGGTCAGCAGCCACCACAGTCTTGTCTCGGGTGAGAATAATCCGCTCCACAAACTCGGGTCCCAAGTGTTTCTCTACCCACTTATACTGCAGAGACAAGGAATAGGAGAGAATCCCACTGTGCTCTCAGCTTGCACATCACTCATGTCAGACCAGCCCTAATAGAGCAATTTTTTCCCTCTGTAAACCTTCATCTGTGTCCAGGAATCCATGGAGACTGGCTGTGGCCCAGGATGCTGATTAAACCTTTCTGTGTGATAGCCTTCACTCAGCACTGCCCTGGCCATGCCCAGCCATTGAGTTAGTGAGAAGCACTGGCTGCTTGCCCAGAGCATGTGGGTTGTACCCATCTAAGTCATTTCAGTGACCAAAGTCCCCCTTCCATTCTCATGCCACTGGCAAGAAGGATTTATTCCAACACTACAGCCTCCTCAACACAGCACTGGCCTCTTTTGGGACATCTCAGGCTCCAGATTCAGACTGAAGTAGGTTTTGTTGGTTGATGGCTCTCCAGAGTGGAACCCCCTGGGAATACCCCATCTCTGTATCCCTGTGGGCTGCACTACAACAGTTCCTTTGCTGTCACCTGCTGATACAACTGGTCCCAGCCCAGCTCCAAGAGCCCAGGGCTCACGTGCTCCACAGTAATTCTGGCACCATGTGGCACTTGGAGATTCCCTGTCCTGAGTTACTGCTCTGTGTGTGGGAAGCTGTCCCTCAGATAGGGGTTGAGGGATGCCTGGCAGCTGGAGCAGCTACTGTCTTTAGAAAGGAATAGCTCCAACTTGGGTAGTATGAAACAGCAAGGCCTTACAAAAGCAGCATTAAACCCAATAAAAACAATTCTCTCCCACCTTTTCCACGATGCAGTGCTCGTATTTCCGGAGAGGGCTCGTGCAAATAAAGACTTCAGTGCTGAAAAGAAACAGCCTTTGTTAGCAGTCAGGGGAAAGCGTGTAAGGTTCTGGAAAAGGGCTGCAGGGTGCAAAGTGTCCTTACTCCTGCATGTGGAGCATCTCCTGCACAGCTTCCAGGGCTCCTGGAATTGGATCCAAGTCTAGGAAGAAGCCAGGCGACTCATAGATACTGGCTACCTTGGCCTGCAGGAGACAGAGGACGATGAGCAGTGGCTGTGCTCTGTCACAGCACTCTCCAGTCACTCCCTGTGTGACAGCCCAGTGCTTCCCCCCAAGAGTGAATTACAAAATTTCTCACCTTTCAGTTCTGGGAAAGGTCCAGTTCGGGCACACAAGAAGGAGAAGGCACTTTCTGGTGGCTCATGGGGAGGAAGAGCTGCCCCTGGCCTGGCTTTGTCCCAACAACCAGCCCTGACCCACTGGAGTCTCTGGGGGCTGAGGGAGGCTGAGCTCCCACCCCACCCCTTCCCAGCAGGTCTCTTTCAACTGACTGGTGAAAACCAAAGGAACAATTTGGAGGCTTCTCCTCCTCTGTCACATTTGGCTGAGATTTGCTGAGGGCTCAGGAATTTACTGGGGACAAGTGAGCAGATGCAGGTGCTGCCCATCAGTCCCCTTTTCCTTCAAAGCAAACAGGGCACGGCGGTGACCGTGCCAATGGCCAGGCCAACACAGCCACACTCCTGGGGGGAATCCTTTCTGCAAGAGGGAAGGATGAGGATGAGAGCACTGGGAAAGCTCCATGTTTTTGCTGCTTTTTATGATTTTCAATCACCCACTTAAAATACTGTTGAAGGAGCAGACCTTGGCTCCAGCCTGGACGGAGCTGTTCCCCTGAGGTAACAGGCTGGTGCAAAGTCTGCTCCAAAGAGTCTGAGACTGCAGCAGGAAGTTCAGAGGTGATCCCTGTGCTTCCCCAAGAACCTTTGGCTCCGTGAGGTGACTTGTGCAACCCATGCGCCCCATCTGGGCTCAGTTTGGGGGTGCTGTGGGACACTGCTCCCCTCGCCTGGTTCAGCACTGGGCTGAGTTCTGCAATTAAAGGCTTTATCCCTTTTGTGTCTGCACCTGCTCTTGGTGTAAACCCACCTTCTATACACGCATGTGGGATGCCACATGAACCAGAGAGGAAATTATTGATAAACAAGTGGGGAAGGAGGTTAGCTCTAAAGATAGAATCATTTTTAAGTGACTGTAAATAGAAAAGAAACAAGATTACTGGAGAAACAATGTTATCCCAGCTAACATAGCCAAAAATGGGACAAAAAGGTATTTAATATGATACAGTACAGTGGCATCTTTAATCTCTAAAAGGAAGAGCAGTATTTCCAGGGCAATTTCCAGGTAGGACTGTCCTTCCAGTCCTTTTGCTTCTTAATTTACTGGTAAGACATTTTCACACCTTTTATTATTAGGAAATTTACTGGTTTGAATCTAGCTCTGTTTAGTTAATTTTAAGGATTGCTCCCTGGTGACTGTTCAGTGGCCTGTGTTAAATGAGAGTGTTTCAGAGCAGGTCACAGCTGATGGGTTTTCCCCTTCCTTATCCCACATCCCATCATGGCAAAGGACCCACAGCAGCACTGAGGGCTGAGGCCCCTTCCAGTTGCACCCTAAGCCAGAGAGATTAAGCTTCCAGTATCTCTTTACCCTGAGACACACAAATCTTAACTTCTTTGGGGTCACATAGTGAACTTCAGAGGTGTCAAAGCAGCATTTTTCCACAAGCGTTAAAGTCATACATTGCCACACCACTGAACAATTTGGAAAACTTAATTCTTGTTAAGTATTCTTCAAAAGCAGGCTGCAGCCTTTGCTCAGAAGAGTCCAGCTGAAGATCTCCTTGCTCTGTATCACCAGTAGAACGTCAACATAAAATCCATTTCAATTAAGCAGCAGTGAGGAGTTAAACCAGACTCCCAGATCCCGAAGCTCACTCAGTTATCACCACCTACAAATACTCATAAATCAACAGCCAGAAAGTTGGAAGCACTGTCTGATTTCACACGCAGATCAGAAGTTAAGGAGCCCGTCTAGGTGCAGACATGGCAATCAGATCTGCCCGGATCTCTGTTTCCATGCAAAGCCTCCCTGATCCCAGCAACAATTCCCTGGAGCTCTTCCCAAGGAGATTGAATTACAGACTTGGGGCTTGTGTCTGAAAGCTCTTTCATCCTACAGCAAGACACCAGAAACTGGCAAGTTTCCACCACATCACAAAAAAGTCTGGCTTTGTTGGCAAAAGAAATTTGATTTCATGACTCTTGGAACCAAAAGCCATTTCCTCTCATAAAAAAGTGACTAGAAATAGAAAGTTAAAACCATTTTCTTTCCTCATTTTCATGCTACCAATGCTGAACGTTTCCTTTTAACTTCCATTAGTAAGATAACAATTTGGATACAAAACTGGAGGGACTACATCTGTCCCTAAGCTTTCCCATTTGCAGGACTTAAAAATAATTCTAGAAATTTTTACCTCTGGTGGGGATGTTGAATCCTTTCCTTGAAACTGTCTGGGGCCAGGAAGCATGGAGATAAATCCCCACCAACAAGATGGCCACACACACAGGAGGGCAGACAGGCAAGTGCAGTGAAAAAATAAAATGGATTATAAGTCTTTCTAAATAAAATAAATTTACAGCGTGAAATTAATGATCAAGTTGCAATCAAAGCAAAAACGAAGTAATGGCTCAAGTTTCAAGGGGCAGCTGCTCAGCACCAATTAAGCATGAACGCCATTCAGGAAGAGGTGATGCATAAATCATCACCACAGCACTTCCCAGCCCATGTCATGAGAATATCCCACACCCTGGAAGTTCATGGACAGACACAGCCGACACCTGCCACAAAGAGCCTGGTGTCCAGCTGATCCCCGCCTTTCAGCACTGACAAACTGCAGGCTCAGTTTCCCTGCATGGACACATGGCCCCACAAACTGCCCTGTGTGGGCTGCTGGTTCCTGCCAAAGCTTTCCCTGAAGCTAGAGCCAAGGACAGACTTTCCACGGGGATTCTCCTGCCCCACAGACACCCCATACAGCCACAGCAGAACAAACAAGGGCTCTGTTTTTAAACTAATGTATGGTATTTACATAAAACCCAAAGGAGCCTCAAATCTTTAAAATTATAACTGTATTGTTCTGCCAAATATACCTAAACCAGCCCAAAGCTCCAGAGATTACTGAAGGAGACAGACACACAGCACAGCTCCATAAAGCTAATTTCCTTAGGAAGCCAGGCTAGAACAGCAAGATAAGAGCTTTTTGCCCCTGCTCGTGTGCATGGGATTCAAACCAGTTATCTGGTTATTTCATTGCCACACCTAAGGTCTGGGGAGAAACAGGATGAGCATGAACCAAATTAGGGAATGGGGATTCCAGAAATAGAACAAAGTGCAATTTTCTGGATAGATCAGACTGTAGACCTTCCAAACAAGAACAAATACAAATAAAAACAAATAAACAAATAAATGACCCCTTAAATTTCCTGCAACTTTTTTTTTTTGTCCATGGGATTCATTTAAGGAATACTCATTTAAACAATAAATCATGTTTGTTTATGCAAAATAATAGCCAAATTTATGTCTGCTGATGTCTTGCGTTTGAAAGACAGGTGTCTGTTAAGGAAGGCAGGAGCCTCCCTTGGAATGGAAAATGCAACCCCCTTCCCTCTGAATGATAATAATTTTGAAATTAAGGGGCTTTCAGGCACAGATATGAGGAATAGTTCTTTACTAATATATAAACAGTTCTTTACTAATATATATACATATATATACATATATATACATATATATATATATATATATATATATAAAACAAGGCAAACAAACAACAACAACTGTGGCAGTAATAACAAACAGAACCAGGAACCCAGTGACCGCCTTCCCTCGGCTGTTTGGGGAGGGTGCGATGGTTCCCCCGCGGCTGCAGGGGGCGCTCCGGAGCGAGCTCGGGGAGCACGCGGTAATGGCGGGCGGGAAGCTCGCCTCACAAACCCCAGGGCAGCCGATCCCGGTGCCCAGCCGGACCCTCGGGAACAGCAGGCTGGAACAGCAGGGATGAGCAAAAATCCCGGGTGGTAGGCGAGATGTATCAAACTCCGGAGCTGCAGCGGGAGCCCCGGGAGGTCTCGGCAGACAGGGGGTGCGGAGCTACAGTGTAGCGAAGGCTCAGAGCAGCGGCAAAGGAAGGGCGGGGGCAGGGCAGTCACGGCCCAGCTCCCAGCAGGGCAGGGAAAGGCGGGCTTGGGATCCCGGGGTCCCCTGAGGCACCTGAGCAGATGGTGAAAAGGTCCCTCTTTTAGTGAGATAGTATGAAAAATTGAACGGTCTCACTCCGCTAGAATTTGGAAAAATCTATTAAATGACACTTGAGGACAGGTATCAGGATAAGCCCAAAACCTTCATAGCAAAACCAGAGGGAAAACAGAAGGAAAACAGAAGGAAAACAGAGGTAAAACAGCGGAGTACAGCGGTGTGCGCGCACTGAGGGCTCCCTCACACAGCCGGCACAGAAGGAGGGCGCGGCGCACGGCACGAGCGCGGTTCTTATACACGGCCCATGACCACGATTGGTCCGTTTTTCAACCCCTGATTTAATTGGCTCGTTGTCGAGAGCGTGATTGGCTCATCTAGGATGTCTTCTCATTGGCTCGTTCGTGGCTCGCCATAATCCAATCATCGCCCAGAGTCGCTGTTATTGGTCGGATGTTAGCACCAATGATCTCCCGACTGATATCCCTTTATGCTAATTAGGGGTGGAAAGCGCTCGCTGCCTTCCTTCCCCAGCGGCCACAGCAGCGCCACCCGATGGTTGCATGCACGCATTACACCGTAACAATTCTAACGCAACAGCGGGCCTCCCACCCCAATACAACAATAATTAACGTAATTAGAACATAACTAACCCCAGTAACCTTTAATTACCAACATGGACTTATTATGCTGCAATTAACAACCTCATGCTTAATCACGAAAGCCTACTCCGTCTATAACAGTAGGGTGTTAAATAGAGTCCCCGTGCAACTGCTGCCCCAGGGAGCAAGCTCCACTCACGGTAGAAGGAAGGCAGCAGAAGGCAGAAGTCTGCAGTGGTGACGAATTCTCTCCACAACGACAGCAGCTCCTCCCCCCCTCGAATGCCGGCAGAACAAGAGACCTGGGGGCCCCACCCAACCCCTTTTACCCAGTTCAAATCTCGCAACCTCTCTGCCCTACAGGAGAAAACCTCAGGTAAAAGAGGCTAGCCAGCTTGACTCCTCCCTCTGTGGCCAGGTCTTCTGTCTCTTTGGCAGCTTGTATGGGGAAAAATCCTTTGAGAGAAAAAGCAAACAAAAGGAGAACTCCTACAACCCCAACATCTGGCTATATTTACATGTTTCTGGTTCCAGGAACTTTTGACCATCAACAGTCATCAATTACAACTCAGGCAGTTTGGAGCCTGTGGAAATGCTGACTGGATCCAGCACTCCTGCACTCTGGTGCAGGAGCCTTTACCTCACTATGGAACAGGAGTGAAATTAATGTGAATTGTCATTTCTTAGCAGCAAAAAAACCCCAGGCTCAGTACTGGATCTTAAAATGAACAATGAACTTCTCAGGGAAAGTGTTCAGCACAGCCTAGATCAGTGGTTTCCTTACCAAGTCCTTGACTGTCCTGTGGTGACCCCAAGGAAGAGTGAGGTCTGGATTCACAGTATTTCTAATTTTGTGTTTCACGCAGCCTTAATTTGTATAGGGATAATCAGTGACTTCTTCCAGGAGGATCACCAGCCCTTTACAGAGGGATGTGTGTATGGGAATTCTGTCATCAAACCGTTCACTGAACCATCTTCAGCTTGCTCTTTACCTACTCATGTTCTTGCTCTTGCTGCGCAGCAGAATACTGACTTACCCAAAGCTCCCTGAGCACTCTGCACGTGCTCACACGGCTCCACAGCAGGACAAGAACTATAAATGTTCTATCTGGGTTTGTACAGAATGAAATCCTGTATCCATATTCCCTCTGCATGCCCTGACAAGCCGAGTGCACAGCAGGTAAGAGGTCAGGAACAGCAGGAGAAGGCTGGTAGAACACCCTCCATCCATGCAAACTGCTGCCATTTTTAATGTTTGCTGATGGCTGAATGAGTAACAGAGAGGTTTGCAAAGCAAAATAAATACTGTAAATCTAGACTTCACCCTTCCTTCTGGTCACCACAGGACAGTCGAGGACGCTGTCAGGAAATGGAACAGATGCTGATCTGGGCTGTGTTGTACATGTTCCCTGAGTTCATTGCTCATTTTAAGAGCCTGTACTGAGCCTGGGGGTTTGTTACTGCTAAGAAAAGACAATTTCATTTCCCTCCTGTCCCATACAGTGGCTCCTGCCCCTGGCTGATAGACAGGAGTGTGGATCCAGTCAGCATTTCCACAGGCTCCAAACTGCCAGAGTCCTGATCGATGACTGTTGACGGTCAAAAGTTCCTAGAACTACGAACCTGTAAATATAGTGAATAGGCATGATTTTGGTTATTATCTTACATAAACAAACATGACATTGTTTAAATGAGTATTCCTTAAACGAATCCCATTTAGGTATACATGGACAAAAAAACCTGCAGATAATTTAAGGGTTTTTTAAAAAACACTGGTCCCACGCTAAGCTTTGCATAGCCCGGCGGGCAGGGAGAGGTTTCCCGGCGGGGTGGGGAGGGTGTGTTGGCCCCGCAGCCGCACTCACCGCCAGGTCTTCCCGCAGGCTGCGGTACTGCTCCCGCACCGAGAAGCCCCTGCGCTCCGCCAGCTCCACGCGCGGCTCCGCCGGGAAGCGGGCGCGGAATTCCCGCAGTACCGCGCCCTCGAAGTCGGCCAGGACCCCGTCCATGTCCACCAGCACCCGCAGCGGCGCGGCCGCGCTGCCCATCCCGATCCCAGCTCTCCGCTCCCGGCACACGGGGGCGCAGCGTCCCCGGCTCCGGCACACGCGAGAGCGCTCATGCATGTTTTAAGAACATGAATATGCATGAGAGAGGCGGGGCGCAGCGCCTCGAGGGCAGCCCCGTGTGGGAACAGGGTGGGCTCCAGCAGGAACAGAGCAAAAGCTCACAAAAGCCGCCCCCCGGGACCCCTGGGGACCCCGCAGTGGCCGGGATGCGGCTGCCACGTCCCTCCGCCCGAGGGGAAAGAAGCGCAGTGGAGCGTCAGCAGCCATCAAGGGGCTGACACGGGGCTTGCAAAGGAAATACTAATTTATGGGTTATTCTCCGTGCTCTTTGTGCAGTTGGTGCAGGACACGGTGCACATCAGCTACAGGGAACTCCCCCCAAATGGAAGAGAGGAGGAGAACGTCAGAGCGAATCCAGTTTGGTAGGTTCAGCACCGCACGGCAGGGCTTCTCCAGCAGTGGTCTGGAAACCCAGGGTGCTTTCAGGCACAGGTTCTTCCAGGAGAAGGGTGGAAAAGGCACCAGCAGACACGGGAGCTCCATACAGATCCTCTGCTGTGGCTTACTGGCCAGCAGAGCCCTGCCAGGACAGCAGAGCACTTCATGGTTTGGTCCCAATTCCACCCCCGCCTTTTTAGGGTCCTCCTTTATTTTCTTTTTAGTGGGGAAAATAAACTTTTCTCCATTTTCTTGAGAAAAACCAGTATTTTGGATAAAACAGATTATATACATCAAGCCATATTCCACAGTTCTCTGATCTAGAAGACAAAAATGAAGAGATAAGTCAGAATCTCTCTTCAGGGGAAGATGGCACACGGTGGTGACCTCAAGCCAGGTGTAAGAACTCTCTGTTAGAACAGGGCAGGTTGGCTGCAACAAGGACAACTGAGAACAAAGCAAAACCAAAACCATGAAATAAAACCCACACAGGAAACACTGCTTCAAAATTTCTGTATTATTTACTTTTAAGCAACAATCCAGCTTTGTGAAATTACAACACACACTTTAAAGGATGAGATTTTCACCTCATGGTCAAGCACCAGCATGATCATGCACAGCATTGAGTCAATTGTAAAAAGAAAAATGCCCTGTAATTCTTATTTATATGATCCACTCCACCTTTACTGAATAAAGTCTGAATCAGCCCCTTCCCAGCACTAGGCCAGGTGGCTCTGGTCATCAGCCCTCCATTTGGCACAGACCCTGTGTCATAGTAGTCCAGTATCAAGATTTACTTTGTTTTTAAAGGCAGCATGGTGTACATTAACTACTTAATGATTTATATGGCACAGCAGGGCTCAAGGCATTTACCACATGCAGTCAATGAAGCCTTTTAGATCCCTAAATCCCACATGTGGAGGAAGGGACTACTCTTGCTGATTGTTTGCTGGCCTGGTTAACCAGGATTCTAGACCCTTGTAAAGCTAAGGGGTTCTAAAAAAAAAAAAAAATCTCAATACAAAAACCCTCTAAGCACACTTAGAACCAAGCTACTCTCCTTTGAATTACATTACAATACTTCATAAAGCTTTCCCTCAAGTCTATCACTAGAAAACACTCATGTCACTTCCAGCAGATCTGGGGAAAACACAGGACAGAAGTGGAAAAAACCCCTTGATTTCAAAAAAAGATGGAGTACATAAAGTGCTTCTCTTTAATGAAAGAAATTTGAGATGTACAGTCAGGCTCAAGTTGTGCAGTTCACAAGCATGGGGGAAAGAAAACAGACATGAGTTCAAAACAGTCAGGAAGGGAAAGGTTTAACCGAGGACTAGGCTGGACTTGCCACCGGGTGGATTTCTCCTGGAGGGTGCAGGTGCTGGTGCTACTGGGCTAGGAACAGGTGCAGCAGGCAGGGACTTTTCTTCACTCTGACCTGGGGCAGCTTCTACATCAGCCTCAGTGTTTTCTAGAAGAAAAGAAGCTTTTAAAGTGTTTGATGTGGATGATGAGAGCCAGATGTTTGGCTGGCTCAGATGGAAGCTCAGCTCCTGTCAGTTTTTTCCAGGGGTACAGACACACTCCATTGCTGTCAACCACCGGCAGGGCAGACTCAGCCCTCAGAAGTGTTTCTCAGATCAAATCTGAGGCCTTACAGCTCAGTGTCAGGCCTTTAGCAAGAGCCACATTCACCCAGCTGCTATTAGGGGACACCACCAATTCATTTTTTTTTTAATGACAGGCAGCTTAAGGCTTAAGCCTTGTACATATAATTAGGCAGCGTTGTGACTCTGACATTGTCACTGAAGTTTGAGTAGGTGCTGGGAGTCACAGCAGCACCAGCAAGAGCTCAAACTGCATCCCCAATTTCCTAACTGGAGGGAAGAGGATCTGACACACTTCTGAGGCTTACACAGGACACACCAGGGAACAGCCATGCATGGGGAGGCTCTGATTGTACACTCCCCGGAGAGCACGTGATAGTTTATTGTAAATCCTTCTGAGCAACCACAAGCGAAGACAGGGCACAGAAGGAATTCTTCACAGGAAGCACTTTAGATACTGGAGCAAACTAATGTATCTGCTTTGTTGACAACTGAGTACAGCAAGTACATCAGCATTTCACATTTTTACAGGTTAGCACGACCAGTTCTGAGCCAAAGGCCCAAATCAGCACCAAACAGCCCCTGATATTGGGGGTGAAGATGAACCTCGCCTATTTTCAACAGACCCCTTCATTTCATCTCATGCTCACTAATTCTGGGTTAGGAGAATTCAGAGAACTGCTGCACATTCACCTTAAGCTTCATGATTTAGTAGATCTTGATCAAATTCCCTCCCCCAGCCTTCTCTTCAAACCTAACAGGCACAACTATTCCAATCTCCCCTCACAGAGCAGCCAGTGCACCCCATCATTTTCCCCATCGCCTTCCCTGTCACCTCCACTACAACCCCCTGCTCTTCACGTGTCAAAGACTGCACATAATTCAAGATATGAGGGTATTACCATTGCCTACAGAAAAAATGATGTCATTTTCCATCCTCTCCCTGATGACATTCAGTATTTTGCTGGCACCTCCAAACACCTCAAAGAATTTCAAGGGGAAGGACTCAAGGCAGATCCTGGGAGCACCACAGCACAGAGCTGAACACAAGGTTGCCATGGTTAAGTTTTTGGGGTTTCTTCCCCTTCTAGATTCATTACTTTACACTTGCTTGCATAGGGATTGTCCTGCCTACTTCATTTAGCTGAGTCCTTCTGACAGTGAGATTTTCCCACCATCAGCACAATTTGACTACCTGAAAGAGGTAATATCATCAACAAAATTGGAGACTTCACTGTTCATTACCTTTTCCAGGTCACAGATGAAGGCACTGAATAAAACCATCCCCAGCATCACCTCACATAGCTCATTTTTTCAACCTGAAAGGCAATTACTAAGTTCTACCCTTTGCCTCCTATTGTTCCTACCCCTGGCAGCAGCTTTCCTCACATCCTGTGTCAACTCAGTTTATTTTTTTCAATGAAAAATATTATCAGAAACACCAAAACCTCACTTGTGTCCACTGAACCTCCCCGTATCCATGCTTATAATAACACCACATTTTAAGCCTGAAGCTCCTGTAGCTGCTGTGTCCCAGTGTCTGCTGACTCAGCAAGTGCTGAATGTCCCTGCCTGGGGACAGTCCCAGCACTGTGCAGGATCCAGGCTCCACCTTCCTGTGGTTCACGTCCGTACACATCCAGGCACTGCTGACACTCAATCGGGCACTGTCTAATTCTCCTTAGCTGCTCACATTCATTCAGCTCATACTGCCCTTGAATCACAAAAGAAACAAGAATTACCAGCACAGGAGGTTTTGGGGGAAGTTTCTGTAGCTCCTCATGCAGCTGATACACATTAGCACTTCCCACATAATCAAAGTAAGTTTGCCAACCTGATGAGTGAAGTGGTAAAACCAACAGGATCAGATAGAGTATTAAAGCTCTTCCCTTCTCAGAAAGGGTCAAATCCCTGAAACAGCTCCCTGTTGAGTGCACTGCAAGCCACAGGGAACTCTGATGCCCAGAAAGGAACTACAGCTCCCAAAGAGGAAACAAGAGCCCTGCTGCAAAAGAAATGGTTTTTTCTACCCTAGACAGGCTTGATTAATAAATACACACATTCCACCTGACACATACTTGGGGCTTTATAATCGGTTACATATAGAAAATAATTTCCACATTCAAAAAAATAAACATTTTTTAATGACAGAAACCCATTAAGAATCTGGTTGTGCTGTGAACTTGTCAGCAGACAGCTTTTGCTTGGAGGTGTGTTCACTGTTCCTTTCCAAACCCCAGACAGCCCTACACGGCCAGTACAAAGTCACAGGTGTGCCAGTGGGAAGTTCAGCAGCCCAGGTCTGCAACCACAGCAGGAGTATCCAGGGGAGGAGGACACAGTCAGATCAGCGAGACTGGCCTCCACTGATCTACAACCCCCAAAGCTGTCAATGGTAGGAATCAATTTAACAATCCTTCAGGATGTTCAGGTATCTACCACAGATACCATTTGCAGGAGGCATTAATTTCTACTCCTTCCTAAGTATATCAGTGAAAGTTTAACATTCAAACCTTTGTCTGCTGCTTTTATTTCATCTTGGCCACCTTCAAAAATTTAATTTTCAGTCACAGCCACAACAGGAAACAACCCCAGTTACTTTCCATAACACTTGTTTTTTAACCACCTCCCAGCATAGATTCCCCTGACCCTTGAAAAGAACTTCCTTCACTGTCACTTGCCAGAAACAAACCAAAAGACAAATATAACACCTGTGAAAACGTGAACTTTTTAAAAAAGCCAGGAATACCACTTTGCACTCCAAGTTTCAGCCAGCTGTCCTTATCCCAGGCAGCCCTATTTCTGCTTCCTGGCATCCCAGTCCTTCTCACCTCCCTGCTGTTTGTGGGATCTCCTCTTCCCTGTGGGGAGCTGGTTTAAACAAGCACCAGGAAAAGCAGCAGAGCCTTTAGAGCAGTTTTCTTCTATTAGCAAACCACATCCTCCTACTCAAGGCATAAACTCTAGATGCCTACAGTGCTCATTAAGATCAGACAGACATGGGAAAGAAAACCTAGAGCCTGTACAGTTGGATTAGAAGCAGCCTGCTAGAGAGGCAACACTTATTTTGGGCACAGATACTACTCAGAGGTAGTGGAAACACTCTGGAAAAGCTTTTCCCCCTCCCAGCAAAAGTCTTTTCAGGACATGGAGGTGCTAATGGCCTCAGGGATGTCCTACCACTCTTAGGTGTTGAAAGTAGCACTTGGAAAGCAGCAGTCAACATACACATTCCTGTCATCAGGAAGTCAGCTATTCCTAAAGTGAATCTTGCAAAGGAGACATTTCCAGCCTCAGAGCTAGAAAAAGCAGTTGAAAGGGAAATGCCTCTGTTTACAGGAGATTTGCAGTATGCAGGTCAACTTCCTTGGCAGAAATCAGCACTTAAAAAGCAACAGGAAGAGCTGGTTTATGCAGACACTTCCAGAAGCAGTAGCTGGGTTCGATTCTTTCTGTGAAAGTGGAGTTTGCTGTATGAGAAGACAATGGGAAAAAGGAAACTGCTAAACTAAAATCAATTATTTTGACTGTCCTATTTAATTATAAGCAACCCTAACAGTAGTCTGGCCTTTCAATCACTGAACTCTTTGCAAAACAGTCTCCACCTTACCTTCTAGTACTTAGACAAATCTTGACACCAACAGCTACTGGCAAAATAAACCAACAGGACTGTTCTCCTTTTTACCCTGATGAGCAACAGCACTCCACCATTTCCCTCCATGCTCACACTCCAATGAAGCAGTTGGTCACTTTGTTGATTTGATGGATTTTAGCGACAACCCCAGGCTGCCTCTTTCCTAATAAATGATCATTTATAGATCCTACACCCTCTTCGACTGCAAAGCCATCTGCAAAAGGCTTTTACTAGAGGAGTCCAAGGGAGTTACTCACCAAAAATGTCACCACCACCATCTCCTCCCTAAAAAAGAGAGAGGAACATGTTACATCTCATGTTTCACAAAGCATTTTGCTATTCCATGGAGTGGATACTCCTCCATGGTGTGACCACTGGCACATGGTGTGACTGGGAACACTGCTTTGTGGCACCACATTCTGAGCCACAGACGCAGGGAGGCACTTTTAGAGCAGCAATGGGCTCTGAGGGACAGAATCCAGAGTGGCACAGTGGGTTCTGCACTCATAATCTGCAGATTGAAATCATGGGTTTGTAAGCACCATTTCTTACAGACTGACTTATAATTTAACCAGCTCTTTATTTACCTAACATACTTCTAAAAGTTGAAACAGATATTGGAGTAATCCTGATGACATATGGCACATTCGTTATTTCCACAGTGAAGGACACAGGTGGGTATGAATACTTTATTGTACAGAGCATCCCACATCAGGCAGCACTGACAGGATCCGGAACATTTCCACTGCCCAGCACGAAGGGCAAAAAAATTACAGTGACAGCAACAAGCAGGAGTCGAGTGTCTTCTGCTTTCTACTGAGCAACTCTTTGCAACACTGAACATTTATCTGTTGGCAAGGCCAAGAGCATTTGTTCTGTCCAGGGTATTTAACTTCATTTGTGAAATACAGATCAGCTTTTTTGTTCCTGATGAAGTTTCCTTCACTATATAAACAGTTAAACATTCTTTACATACTGAATCTGTTCACAGGCTGCAGCTTGACACAAAGATAGGGAGTCGCCCCGCAGCAGCCAAGGCTCCTCAGTGGCATCAGGTTTATCAGCTTTCATAGATTTAACACTGCTAATTACACAGTGAAACTGCAGAAATTGGGATTAAAAAAAAGCACGGAAACTGACACAAATGTATCATCTTAAGTCTCAGTCTGTTTGCAGCTGAATTACTGCATAAAAGTAAAGTATTCCACATGGGAAGAATCTGTTTGCAAAGCTGAGAACCACAATATTCAAAACAATTTAGTAGAAAGTAGAATTAGACTAAACAGTTAAATTTATAGCAGAAAATATACCACAGAAAAGAAACTCACTTATATTTGCTAAATTGAAACAAGACATTTTTTGTAACAAAGAACAGTTTTGTGACTTAAAGCTACAATTAATAACAAAAATGGGTTGTGGTGCTTGATGCCAATTACAAAAGTAAAACCTAATATAAAAGGTGTCTGCTACAACATTTGAGATCCATTACTTACCTACCCAGTTCTTTTCAGAAAACCTAAGGGTGGAGAGTTTTAAACAAGACTTCTTTTTTCTACTTTGTTCATGCAAACACAGGCTATCCTACATTTCTAGGGACCTAAGTTCAGAGGAATTACTGGTTTTTTACTGAATTTACTGTGTTTCAAAAGAACCCTGTTTTTCCCATTGTAATGTAAACGTAATCACACATCTAGCAAACTTCACTTAATTAACACCATTAACACTACAAATCATGCTCCATATTGCTACTAAGTAAGGAGTTTATATAGAAAATAACACACTTAATGGTATTATTAAAACAAAACAAGCATTGATGCTACTGAGGTAAGAATTTGCTGGGATGTGAAACCAAGTTCTTTGTTAGACCCACACAGAGTTTGCTGTAGTAACTATTGTTTGTGAGATGTTTAAACACACAATCACACACAGAGCTCAAATTAGATTTCACATCACTTCATTAGTGTCTCAGCAATAAGATGGGTTAAGAGCTCTACAAAGTGGTCCTTGTGAAAAATCCAGCCCTTCCTTCCTCAGCATACTGGAAGAGTATCAGATGGAAAGGGGAACCTCAGGAAAAAACAGATTTGAGAGAAAGGCTTCAAATCCTACAATGCTTCCAACTGTGTGAACATCCGTGATAAATCAATCCCACACAGAGTGTGAATTGTCCATTATCAGGCTCTTTGTAGTCAATTACTGACCTTGGGATCTACAAAGTCTCCACAGTTTGCCTCAGTTGAGTTTGTTCTTTGTGGTCCAGACGATTCACAGCTTTCTCTGGTTTCACCTGGCTTAGTCCCTACAAGGAGAGATTGATTCTAATCAGGTTGCAAGATACACTTCATGTGAAAGCAGATCATAAATAGTCATAGATTTGGGTGCTTTGGGAGAGGTTTTTCTTTTAAATTAGAGCTTTACCATTGTAAAGAGTCCTGGTCCTTTAGATAATAGCTCACAAATTACTGTCTTACAGCAGCACCCCATGCAGTGAGGGTGTCATTTAAACAGATGGAGTTTGAGGTCCCAAGGCCACCCATACTGGCAGTGCTCTGCAGAAAGGGAAGCTTAATCCCAGCTGTGAGAACACGAGGCTAAACTTCCTCTGAATAATCAAGACCAATCAGTGCTACTCCAAACAGTAAGACACAAGTCCACTTGTGTGACTTAACTTGGAGAAACTGCATCCAAAATACAATTCTCTGCTTGTAACATGCCCAACATTTGCATAAAATAAACCCTCCTGGAAGAAATTAATAAAAAATAAACAATCCCCTACAAGCAGACATCATTTATAGCCTCAAAGTACCAAGTAGGAAGGGAACTCTGGTTTCCACACAGCCACCAGCAGCATCAGGCTGAGCCACAAAATGAATCAATGCCTGTCAGCAGATGTGGAAACAAAGCACTACAGCCTTACCTGATGCTTTAGCCCAGGAAGGTGGGTTCTCCTCAGGACTTCCAAAGATGCTGGATGCCATTTTGTTCCTCCTCACGGGTTGTTCTTTGGGCTCATCAAAGCCCAGGGAGAAGTTGGAGCCACCGCCAGGAGGACGCAGCACTCTGCGAAGAGAGGCAGCTTTACAACTTGTGCCAGCCCCCAGCTGCGCTCCCAGCACGTCAAACAGAGGCTCCAGCACATCACTTCAACTATCCAGGTAAGCTCCTGCCAGAATTCCATCCTGACACTGTATCTCCACTGCTCTTCAGTGGCACTTACAAAAATAAAATGCTCCTGCACTCTACTCGTGCCCTTGTTCCATCTGGTGTCACACCAAGGGCTGTTCCCACCAGTCTGAGCCAAATAAAAAATAAAAATAACTATGTGGGCATGTCAAATTCCAGCTTTTTTAAGAGTACCCTGGGAAGGTTAATATTAATAGTCATACTGGCTGCACAGCAAAGACTGGAAGCTTGAATCAAAGGACTAGTTGCACCACTGATGGCTGGGGGCTGCAGCCTTTATTTAGATTTGTTTCCTCAGGAAAAAACCCTCAAGTCTGCAGCATGCTGCTGGTCTAGAAGTAAAAGGTGAGATTAAACAGCTTGGAGTTGACTATTATTAGGAGAGACACGTGTACAAAGCTTCAGATATGTAACCTAAATCTAACAATCTGCTCTTAGACACAAAAGAAGCCTGCTCAGTACTTCAAGAGCTTGACTGCAGTCTGCCTTCCAACCTGCAGAACCCAACCAAAATGAACAGCTGCAGCAAAATAAATCTTGAAATGTAAACTCCTGATCTTATTTTCATAAGCAGGAGATCTTGGGTTAGCTAGAAAAGCCGGACAAAAGCCAGGAGAATAAAACTGTGTGTGAGAACTTTCAAAACTCCCAGAGAGATGTGAGGACACCAACAGAACCTGGGGCTTCCTGGTCTTTCAGGACCTCCAGTGCTCCAAAATGAACACCAGGACAAACTAAGGATGGTGCACGCTCCCTCTTCTTACCAGTTTAATAAATCAAAGTTAGAACAGGAAACAGAACCCAGCTTGTTAATGCTCCAAACCTGGGAATTCAACACAAAGAGTGTGTCCAATTGTACAATTCACATCTTTGGAGAACTTGTGCCTGTTACATTCCAGCTGCAACATGAAAACGCTTCTCCATACTACAGAGCTCAAACACCCCAACGGCAATGGAAATTCCTAAAGGTGTGTGACATGGATATTTTCTTAACCAGAAAAATACTTTTCCTAACAAATTCTTCTCCTAAGAATTGCTAATGCTCAGCTGCTAATGGAAGGATCCCAGGAGACCAGAGAGTATGTTTTATTAGGACTTGTTTTTGTCTCCTTTCTGAATCAAGATGTTGTGTAATGGTCTTGAATCACTCCTTTATCTTTTTTTCTCTGAGGAAATGTACAGAAGGTTTATTTTCTTAGTTATAGCTGTTGCAGTTACCAATATGAAGAACAGTCTGTTCAAAGCAGGGCTTGTTCCCAAACCTTAGATCACCTCCTTTTACCAGAGCAGTGAAACCAGTACTCTCTTATGGCACAACAGTTTCCACTGACAGAGTTAATGACATTAACAGAAAAAGCAACTGAAGGGGGAAAAAAACCCCATCACTCAAACTGTTAAAAAGGAATAATCCCTTTTACCAACCTCAGGTAAACGCTGACAGGTTTTATTAGAAGCCTCTCACAGCCTCCAAGCTGTAACCTGTTTTATGAAAGCCACGTTTAACACTTCAAGCAGTTAAATGTTAATGTAGCATGTTAAAATGCTGTTAAAATTCCACCTCATACCCAGTGATGTCCACCGAAAATCCACCCACAGCTCCAGGAAGAGCTCTGGTAAAAGGTTTGGAAACAAGCTTTGTAAAGGGGTTGGGGTTTTTTTTCGCTTTAAAATACACTCTAAAAAGCCAAAAGGGAACAGGAAGCATCCGCTTTGTCAGGCCAAAACCATAAAGAAAAAAGGCACGATAGCGTGGAAAACGACACGATCCTCTCCAGCTGTGACTCCCGAGACCGCGGGTGCCCGACCCAGCGCTGTGCATCTCCTGCAGACCAACCTGCCAAGTTTTCTTTGTTTCCAGACAGGCCCNGGCGAGCTCCATTGTCTGCGCTGCCCGGCCCCACCCAGCCCGCGGCGGCTCCGCGGGGCCGAGGGGCGCGGGGGCCGCGGTGATGGGGGGAAGGCAGACGGGCGGAGG
>VZTE01001011.1:302191-316026 GCA_013397775.1 Eulacestoma nigropectus
GCCTCCTTTCTTTGTTCGGCGGCGGGGCTGCACCGAGCGGCCCGGGCGGGTCTCGGCAGCTCCCGCACCTCCCTCCCCCGGGCACGGCGCGGCCCCGGGATGCCCCCGCAGCCCATCCGGGTGGGCGCGGCCGCCCCCGCCTCCGGCCGACCCGCCCGGGAGAGGCCGGGAGGAACCGCACACCCACAGCCCCGGCCCGGCCGGAGCCACCGCCCCAGTACCACGCCCCAGCACCACTCCGGACATGCCCTCCCCAGGACCCCTAGACCCACCGCCCTCTGAGTCCCAGCGGCCCTCTAGACCTCCGCAGACCTGGAGCTGTTCCTGCCATTGGGGTCCATGCCCGAGAACGTGGCCGTGGTGGTCATGGCGGAGGGGCTGGACCGAGGGAAGGGCTCTGTACAGCGGCGTTCCGAGGGACGCAGCTGCCCCTGCCACCAGACGTTACCGCTACCGGTGACAACTGCAGCCGCCCCCCGCACCACCGCGCCTTTTATACATACCCCAAGCCCTGCCCACCTCCGGCCTTCTCATTGGGCGGTTCAAACACAGTCGCGAGCTCCTATTGGACAGCGCCCTGCCACTCTCCCACTTACCCCGCCTCTCTGTCTCCGCCGAGACGCCTCGCCTCGCGGCTAAGAGCCCATTGGTGAAGCAGCACGGCTGCTCTGCGGTGACTGGCTGCGGGCAGCGCCGCTCGTTGCTGGTGACTGGCGGGACGGCTGTCGCTCACCGCCGGCGAGCTGTGATTGGCTCAGGCGCACCTGAGGCCAGACAAAAGTCCCCGCGGCGCTCCCCCTCTGAGGAGCCCCGGGAGGGGCAGGGCCGTGAGGGGTGTTTTTCTGCACCATCGCTGGCTCCGCGACCTCCGCATGGATCCTGTCCCCACAGACACCGCCCAGGACACACCACCGAAGCGGCCATCGCGCCACCGAACCCACCCCTGGCACCCCCTTGGCCGCGCAAGGCCCGGTTCCCTCACACTCATTGCCGTGCCCGGCCCGTGCAAGCCCTGCAGGTGCCTCAGAGGTGTCATGAAGCACCTCCAAGGTACAGGGATGAACGGCACCGAGGCCATCGCGGTGCGGGAGGTGTTGGCACAAGGCTGCTGTGGCTTTGGAGGTTGGATCCGTCGAGGGCTGAGACACAGCCAAGGGCCTGCAGGGCCACAGGCTTGGCAGGGAACGCCCAACACCTCAAAAATCATGGAAGAATGAAATAATTTGCAATATCGGTGTATTATTTTGGATTATTGCATGAAAATTGAGTTCCAGCACGCCTATTGTAGCTGGAGTACAAGCCCCAACAACGCTGCTCAGCTGGCTGTCAAGAGCACAAGGCTGCACATTTTGGGTTGTGCATCTCCCACCAAGGCCAGCACAAAACTCGCCGCACAGAGTTTAAATCACCACATGTTGGCTGCTGACTTATCTGTCACATCCACCTTTGATTTGGTAACTGGGAGCTCCCTGCAACTTCCACAGACACAGATGCTCCCCTAATCACAACTTTTACTCTTAAAACCTATGCATCAGCAACATTATTTCAATTAGCACTTGCATAAAGTAGGGAGAAAGGGGAAAGAAAACCCACCTGTGCCAGCCAGCCCTCCCAGTTTCCACTAACAACAGCCCTTAACAGCCCCAAAACACTTCCTAGATAAAGGTATTTCTTTTTGGTCTAGAGAACACAAGGATTGTATTACATCCCTCTATGCACAACAGGAGTTGTCCAGCATCTGAATTAACGCCAGCCTTTAATATTAACACAGATCATGAAAGAGAAGAACTGTTAAATATACACAAAGAGGACCAGTGGTTTTTTTTTCTAATCTAGGATCCATTAAAAAAAATCCTGTTTTTTTTTTAAAAAAGCTCCAACCACTATTTAGATCCCCAGGGAATTCTCTGTTGCATCACATCTTTTTAGAGGCAGATTAAAGGGAAATTTTAAGTAACATGACACAGTTGTTTTAATTCTATTATCCCTTAGGCTTGGGCATTAAGAAGTCAAATGATGCCTACCTGAACACAGGTAAACATCTCCTCTCTCAGGAACTTGCATAAGTATTTTGTTCATCTAAATGCTTCTTATTCAAACCCACAGGATTTGACTCTTTTAATTTGTACCCCTGAGACACACACACAGTCATTTTTTAAAGTCAAGATGAAGAAAAACCCGTTCCCTATGACAAAGCCAGTTTTAACACGGAGCTTTAGAATTCTAAACCGTGTTTCCAAGGGGCCCCACTGATCTCTCACAGGCCTGGCTGCAGGGTGGCCCTTAAATAAA
This sequence comes from Eulacestoma nigropectus, assembly GCA_013397775.1. Classification (NCBI taxonomy): domain Eukaryota; kingdom Metazoa; phylum Chordata; class Aves; order Passeriformes; genus Eulacestoma; species Eulacestoma nigropectus. The sequence goes on from VZTE01001011.1 coordinate 304,484, forward strand.
AGCTGCTTTTCTGATTATTCATCCATTACAAGATGAAGGGGTTTATGAAGATGGCTACAGAAACTGGGCTTACAATCCATCTCAGGATGATGACATTTGACCAGAACAATTCTCAGCAGCTGTCTCAAGACTCAGACACCAAACAATTCCACCTGTTGTTGAAATTCCACCAGCAAGGAATGCACAAAGCATCTGGAAGTCTGAACAAGACTCCAGGAAATGCAAGGGTTAGGCAAGGAGAGATACCACTGGTTTGAGAAAAGCCTCAGCTTGGTCATCCTTCTGTGACCAAGGGTTTCTTCATGCCAATCTCTGCTACTTATGGCTGTCACAGAGAGCATTCCTTCTTTATTCCAAGCACATGGCACAAAAAAAGAGGGTTTGACTCAGTCTTCTCTTGCCCCATTTCACTCACAGCTGAAGATAAAGTGGCAGCTAATAAACAATCCTTGCCACAGCTGGATTTGCCGCTGTCAGATTTCTGCATCTGGAGTAATGCATGGAGGAGGTTCAATGGAACATGGTATCCTACAGATCCAGTGGTTTGTCCTACAGAGCTGATGCTGTTGTATGCAAGAGTTGTGCAAGTTGCTCTGGTACCTCTCTACATGTTCAGGAATAGTTCCCAACAGTCTGTCACTGTTTGGGAAGGGGAATTGCACCACAGTGCCCGGACTCCTCTCAGAGCTGCAGAGATGTACCTCTGAACAACACAAAAAGCAGAGCAGCCAACTCATGCTGCTGTTCTCATCTGGGCATCCAACACCACCAAGCCTGGTCATGGACTCCAAAGTGTCCCAGTGTTCCTCCTTAATGGGAAAAAGGGATCGCTGGAAGGGGAAGTCAGTGTCCCATTTTTGTTTTGTTTCAGTTTTCTTAAACAGTGAAGTTTTTTTATTCAAGTGATTCTTCAAGAGCCCTTGCAGGGCATCAGATGTGCTTTGATGGGATCCGTGGATTGGGTGCTGGAAGGGGGAGATCTAAGCCACCAAAACCAGCACAAAATTCACCACAAAGGGTATCCTTTGCATCCATGTTTCCCTGAAGAATATTCCTTTCCAAAGGAGAAACTCTGTTTGCTAGTTGGGTTTCCACAACCTCAGCCTTTCCCCAGTGCTCCAAAGTCATCCTCATACTGGGATTGTTTAAATCTACAGCTCTTCCCACAATCCCCATTCCCACTGCAGCTCCTCACTGACTCACACACATCCCTTGTCCTTCTCCAGCACCTGCTGACCTTCCCTTCTGGGATCTCTGCTGACACCCAGCCAGTCCTTTCACAGCACCACCCACCCCACCTCACCCCTCCCATGTAGACTGAAATCCTTCCGAGATAAGGGAAGACTCTTCCCTTAAAGGGACTTCAACCATTCCATAAACACTGGGTGGGGCTCCCAGCACCTCAGTGTTAACAGTAAGATCACCATCCCATGCTGCTAGGGAAGAAACTCGGAAACCTCTGTAATTAAGCATCTTGGAGGTGAATCAAAAACTGAGAACAGGGATCAAAATTCCATCTTCCATTTATCCTCACACTCCTACATCCTAATCACCCAGGAGAACTGCTGTACCACCAATTCCTTCCGCCACTAAGTACTAAAAAGCAAGACAAACTACAGGATTGATTATTCCCTGTCAGAACACGTTGTTTGGAAACCTGTTACAGGCAGAATGAACAAACCTCAATAAACCAGAGAGTTAAATGCACTAATTATGATGGTGATATAATTAATAATAATCCAAGTTATTTAAATGCTTTTAGATTAGTACTCCACAAGAGCCCATCACAGCAGCTGACACACATGTAATGAGAAGAGGCCACTACCTAAAATTCTAAGAAAAATACTTGGATTTATTGTTCACATGACGACCAAGGAAGCATCTTGTCATTTTTAGCTTTGAAAACAAATTGCTATTCCTTAGAAATTCAGTTATTTCCAGCTGGCTGAAGCCTAGGAAGTCTCCTCTCTTTGAGCCAGTCACATTATGCCTTTTCATTAATGTTGCAGTAAGAGACACAGAACCAGCATCCACCAGGCAAATGACAGCACTTATGTTACGCTGACTCGGAAGTAATGAAGTAAAGGTACTAGAAAGTAAAATTCCTGCTGGAAAACCATCTCACTTTGACCTTAACCCTTGCAGAGATGGTGTCTCTGTTCTGATATTGCAGTTATCTTGAAGCAGCAATTATCTTAAGTGTTACTTCAGGGATTTTTCTTTTGTTAAAAACACCTTCATACGCCAGTACAAGAATCTCTCTCATGTTACCACTTGGAGTATTTCCTTACAGTCCTGGCAGCTTGGAAGATTCCATGTCAGAGCAGCCTTGCACTCCTGAACCCCTTTGGAACCAGCACCTCAGGCCAGTTGACACTGACCCCCACAAGAGCCCCCTGGGGTGGGTGTGATCCCCACTGTGCAGATAAACCAAGGCACTGATTTTCAGGTGTCAACCATCCAAACCAGCTGTGATTTCAATCTGTCATTATCTCTCCTGCACATGAATAAAAATGCCTCACTTAAGGTACCTGACACAATTTTGTTTACCTATTTTTAAATAACTGGTCATGTCCATAACTAATCTGAGGGACTAAAACCCCAGCACAGGCTGAAGGCAGGGTCCAACCATCCCCCAGAACTCACCAGGGGACTGTATCCAATTATGACTTACTCCATCCTTTTTCATTTAAAAACCATGGGAGAAATATTAACTAAATTGCATGGCAATCACTTTAGAACACATCATTTGAAAATTGTGGGTAATAATATAATTTTCCCAGGCTCTTGAAAGATCCCAGCTGTTTAATAAAACATGAAGAACTTACCTCCCAACTAGCCTGACAAGACCTCTTTGCCCAGTTATCCTCCGACACGTGGACTTTCAGAAGTCCATGTGGCTACCAGTGTAAACCTGGGAACTGCCACAAACCAAGCCAAGCCAAACAGCAAAGTGAACTCCAAATAAGTTGACCCTAATTGTCCATATCCCTGTACTCCATACCACTTCCAAATCATCACCCCCAGCAGCAGCTTCCTTAGCTAAGAGGTAGTCACAGTAAAACCACTGCGGGTTCCAGCAATCAGGAATCTACAGGTGAATCCGTAGCACCAGAGGAGCAGTACAGACAAAAACAAGTTCTGACATAAGAGAGTATTTGCATGACCACAGAGGAAAACTGCTAATTTTGTTTTTTTTTTAAAAAGGACCGTGTTTCTGCATTACTGTTACACAAATGTGTTATGTATCAGAACCAGAATCAGAAATCAGCCCACTCCAGTTTGCTACACTAACGGAAAAACTTTTGAGGCTCTTGAGAAACTAAGCCACTGAAGTTGAGATGTTTTTGTGATTAGATTAAAAAACCAAGAAAACCATCTCAAAAAAGACCATTTTATCAGTTTTTGGCTGCAGTCACCACCTAACATAACAAACACCATTCAGCATTGTTAGAGGAATCATTTCAGGAACATGCACAAGCCCAGGTAACAGCAAAAATATGTGAAAAATGGAGGAATGTAGGTGAATGCTGCACGTAAGTTCACGACAGATGAAGTAACACTCAACTAATCCAGGAAATGAAGACATTGTTTTTAAAAGCTCTTCAGTACCTGTCACTTGACTTCTGTTGCCTCAGGAAATAAAAAGTACAAGGCAAGATACAACAGGGAGCTTTGAGCTTCACAATCTTAAGTTGAGCTGAAAAAAAACTGTATTTAAGGAGACCTCACCCTTTATTCAGAAACTAAAGCAAGTCCAAACACCTATTTTTTGCCAAACAAGATAAAGACAGCTTTCTCCTGGGAAAAGTCTTGGCATGACATCAAGTTGAAAGAATTTTATACACTGATATCAGAAGTTTAGCCAGCTTAAAAGCCAGAGATTCTAAAGCCAAAGAGCAATGTATTCCATGTGTAACCTAGGAAAGATGTTGAAATATATTCCCCCACCACCCTCTTTTTTTCTTCAAAGTAGTTTTTTCTAGGCCTTTTAGAGTTTGGGTATGTAAACATTTGTTCACAAGAGGGAATTTCTATCCTACAAAACACCACAGAAGTCTACAAGATACATCCCAGAATGAGAAGTAATCTGCTTAGCAGTAGCATTTCCTTGAATTAAAACAGAGGCATACAGTAGATTATATTCTTCAGCTACAGAGTCAAAAGCAACTGCAGAAACAGATATTAATTTTCCCTGTATCTCCATTAGATGTAACTAATGTAGCATCAAATGTGTTATTCCTGACAGAAGACAAATAGATCACAACTCATCAGCTAAATGCACACACCCATCATTCTGCCACAAAACTTTCAGCTCAAGCAGGCACAGGCCCCACATGTAATAATCACTCCTTGAATTAACTGTTACAAAAAATACCACCAAAGCGTGGCCTCTTCTAACAAATCAATACCTAAAAGAGCATTAACTGACTACAAACACTACAAAATATCAGAACATTCCTAGGACATCAGAGAATAACGTGGGGCTGTGGGTTTGACAGGTACATAATCTTCCACGAACGTCCATGGATTTCACTGCAACCTCTAAACTTCCCCCAAGAAGTTCCCCAAGAACTCAAGAACTGTGGAAAAGACTTGTGAAAAACACCACCATCACTGTATATCCTTTCAGTACTTCCAGCCTCTTCTCCCTTCCAAGCAGAACAGCAGAGTGGGGTAAAGCAGAGCTTGGAATCTCCACCACCACAAGCTAAATACACCCAAAAACAGAACTCAGTTTTTTATTTTTGCTTTACATTTCCAAGCATCTCCCATTTGATACCATGGTAAACTGAATGGTTAATGAAATTATTTGCTCTCTTTAACTTAATGTTTACATCAATAAGCATTCAAATACAGAGTCTTACTGCAACAACAATACTGATGCTTCTATTAAAGACTTACAAAAAAGAGCTCAACCCAAAGGCATTACTAAGTAGATCAGTATTCTGCAGTTTGCCTAATCAAACAGTTTTGGCTTAGCAGAACATTCACAAAAAAAAAAAATCAAAATAAGAGAAAACTGACTTCTATTTCCAGTTCAACTGCTGACTGACAGGTCTCAAGGAAGCCTTTCATTTTCCAACAGTCTTCTGCCTAGACAAGGGGGATTATGCTTACTTACCACAGAGAAAGCTGAGATTTGAGAGTCATAAAGTGCTGCAGAGAAAGAAATACAGGTCCTGAGTACTATTACTCCACAGAAAAAGAAAGAAAACTGGTTATTTTAAACAAGAAGTTTATTTAAACAACAAGACGTTTTACTTGAAGGGAAAACTATCTAGGATTTTTTTTTCCTTTTTTTTTTTAAAGAGTAATTTACCCCTACTTAGACAGAGATTGCTCTACATGTAACAGCTACGTACAAAAAAGTTATAAAATTGCCCTTGGTTTTACAATGATAAAAGAAAAACATTGAAATTATCCAATCAAACAAGGTATGCAAGGGTTTTGTTTTTGAACAGTGAGAGCAAAATAACTTACTGGAATATAAAGATAACTCGGCTTATTCTGTGATTCTGTAAAAGTAGAAGGAGCATGCCACTAACGGAGAGAGGGGCATTTTCACAGAACCAGTTTGTTTTCCCACCCCATCTCCATTAAATGTTGATCAAAACATACCATTGGCCATTTAGTTAAAAAAAAATATGCATTATGTCTGTGCACATCACCAGTTACTTTATGTACAATAAAAGGAATAGGAAAAAAAATCAGAGAGAAGAGAGAAAACTATACTGCAGTAGTCAGGATGTGGCTGAACCAAGTCTCATTTTTCTAATTGTGAAGTGTCGCCTGTGGGAGCACAGTTCTGGAGAGGAAAGTAGCAGGTTCTTTTTTGTGTGTTTGTTTTAGTAAACTCCTCCTGTTTGCTGCTGGAACACATCAATTGTATCTTCATCCTCCATTTCCAACTACAGCAGAAAAAAGAAAAAAGGGCTTTCAACTCTTCTCACATCTCTACAGCAGCCTGAGCTGTTCTTACAGTTCCTGACCTTATCTTTACTTTCCATGCAACTTAACCAGAGCAGCCCCACTCCCCTCCACCACCATCCTTTTGTACATTTAACATAACTAACTCAAAAGCAAAGAAACAGCACAGAAAAAAAGGCCAATTGATAACTGTTGACCTAGAATGAATTCTAGCACTAACTTCAGCATACTGAAGTTAGTGTGACTCCTAAGAAATAGATTTATAATATTTGACTTCTGTTGCCTGCTTTGCCATTGCACCTTTGTTCTCCTATTTACTCCCTCAGTTTATCTTAGAACATTGCCACAATTCCACTTGGCTGCTGCTGCTCAAACGGCTATAGCACTGGGGAAGCAGACTGGAATTAAGGTCTCTGCCCAACCAGGCAGTAAAACCAAGGATCACCAAGCACAAAAAGATTAAAAACACTTTGCATATAACCACGTAACAAACTGCCAGTGAGGAACAGAATACTTCATTAATAGAATTCTCTTTTTTCACCTTAATTTTTACAGTTGATATTCCTGGGATGTTAATGGCACCTATTGACAAAATCTGTACCAAAACTGAAGGAGCTGCTGTAAGTAGTGCAAGTTATATTTCTAAACAGACTCAACTGTTGCTCAGGAAATCAAACTGGTCTATGCCATTGACCACAGCTATAAACAGACTGATCCTGAGCTTCAGCAAACATGGATGGAGAGAAAAATCATCCTGTTGCCTCAATTATCAGTACTGCAAGTTAAAAAGTTACACAGATTGGGGCCATAAGACGCAAAATCTTTGAAGCAACAGCTTAGAAAATTCAGAACTAAAAACTAAAGTCCATTATTTCATAACAAGTGGTTCTGAACAGCAGATAAAACTATCACTTGGTGAGCCTGATTAAACAGAGCTCCATGGAGCAGGACAGAAAAATGCTCCAGAGCCACAGGGAACCATTCTGTTCTTGGAATAGCCTTCATTCAACCACTTACAGACAACCCAAACTTCACCGTATTCATTAATTTCATGCTGCTGAAACAGCTTCAGATTACAAACAACAGAAAATTACTTTTGTATTACAAATGCAAGCTTGCAAACAAGATCTCTGATAACATCCTGGCAAGCTTTTATATAAAAAATAAAGCCATTGCTTCAAAAAAACTCAATTCTTAACTTACCATCCTTATCTCAGAGCCATGACTCAATAAGGTGAAAGTTTTACAGGACTCACCGTCTGTACACTGTACTTAATTTTTTTATTATTGCAGTGATACAGATTTATTATTCAAAACACTAAATAAAGTCTTGGATTCCATTTCTAATAATCCTAAACTAGCTACACCAAAGTAATGGTTAAAAAAAAATCCAGTTCTATCAGTAAGATACACATTCACATAAGTATTTGATAGGAAACAGAAGCATCAAGTCCTGCAGCAAATTTCAAGTAATTCTTTAGCCTTGCTTGTGCTGTTTACCTGTGCAGGTGTGTCTGTTTCATTAATTGGCTGCCCATCGAACCGGAATCTGATTTGCCTCATTGACAACCCCTGGACAAAGAGAAGCAACACAAAGGGAAATAAATCTGGTGTAAAAGTACTCAGTAGTTTACTCTTGAACTTGTCACTAAATTGCCGCACCATCATTAAAAGCCGCCGTTATGCAGGACAGAGATTCTGTCCTCCCCTCATGCCCTGACTTTTAGGCATTTCACTCCAAATCCCTGCAATCTGTTTTGTATTAAACATTGCATTGTGTCCAACAACTCAGGAGAAGCAACAGTGCCCCCACTGACTAAGTTAAAATAAAGCCATTTCTGCTACACCCCAAAGGCCAGCAGGTTTATTGTGCTTTTGAGTAATTCACTTAAAAACTAGGTGCAACACTCTAGGTAACAAATGTCCAACAGTGATATTCAATACTCCTTTTTGATCTTCTCCAAAAACAAAGGTATTCTAAAATATTTCTTCCAGAAATGCAACAACAAAATTAGTCTGCAGCAGCAAAGAGTAAGCAATGGGAACTTTTTGACCTCCAATTCCTATTATCAAGAAATCAATGTATCGAAGTTTTTCCATGCACAAATGGAAAAAAAAATAATTTTCTACTGCCACAAATTACCCAGTAGTATTTTGGATAAGCATTTCTACCACACAACACTGATTTTGCTGACCTCTTCCATCCCTAGAACATCTCTCATTCTCACCTGAGCCAAGAGACTGAAAAATATAACTTGGGAGTAACAAACAACCTCTTCTACTGATAACAACAGCTCCAAAATCACCAGTGAGTTTTCAAAGGTATTTTATAGCACCCCACATTCTGCAAGGGCATGTCAGTGACATGTGGGGATACAAGCTTCCTTTCCAGTTCTATCCATTCTCTCCAGAGTATCTAAATATCCAAGAAGCCCAGTCTGGTTTTGAAGCCAATCCAGTGGATTGCAGGGTCGTGCTTTGGCATCTCTGAGTTAGAAGAGAAGCCTTCATTCAGCCTGGCAAGAGCAGATGTCACACACAACAGAAAACAATGCAGTAATTATTTCTGAGGAGTAGATTTGTCAGGAAAAATATTTTAATAAAAGTGAGTAAACTTTTTTTTTTAAATTAACTTTACAGTTCACAGCAAAATGCCTTCTCCAGCATGACCAAGACACTGCAGTGTTCACTCAGAACATCATCTGGTCTAAGGAAACTCTGTGGCTCACTCTCATGGCAGCAACACATTTCTGCACAGCAATATTTGGTTTGAGCCCTTTTCTCTGACATTGTGTTTCTTAAAACATGTATTTCCTATTCCCAGAGTGTTGGTTTTCTCCAGGTTCACGACAACTTTATGAGCTAAGTAAATGTTAGCTGAAAACATACTGAAAAACTGTACTTTGGTGAGCTTAGTGTCCACAAAACATGAAGTATGGTCCATGGATGATTTTTTCACCACTTAAAATAATCACAAATACTCTTGATCTTCTCAACAGATCACTCAAGTTTAGCTACTTCCATTTTAGATCTACTACCCACAACACATGATTATCATCCTTTATAGCTGCTAAATTCTCTATCCTCTCTCCAAAATTAAATCTAAAGTCCACAGTTTAGGGATTTAAGCTGGGGTGTACCTAGTTAGGTAAATAAATACATGAATAAAATCTTACTTTTACAGACATGCAGAACAAATGTTTTTAAGCAAAATTTCAGAAGAAAGCACCTAAGAAATAAAATTTAAAGACAAATCCACCTCCACAAAAATATTCTTTGGATACTTACTAGCTTAAAACTGAGATCAGAAAAAATGTCACCCATTCTCAAGATTTACTGATTCTTTTCCTCCAAGTTGGGCTTTTTTTGCTGGCTTTGGTTTTGTTTTTCTTTAAGCAGAGTAAACATGCTGGCAATCTAAGACAATTTAGAATCTTACTTTTGCTTGTTTCAAAGTAACTAAGAATAAATGATACTTTAAAAATCTTATTTCTCAGGACTTTATAGACAAATAACCAATCCTCAAACTCCCTGAAAGACAGATATAACTGCACTCTATGACTGGAAAAAGCAACAGAGTGATTCGCAAAATGTAACAAGAGTTTGTATGACTGAGGTAGGAAAAACAAACTCACAGCTTCCAAAATTCACTAATTTCTCCTCAGAACACTCATACAAGAACATATTCACATGTTCAGTAAGAGCTAATTTTTCCTGTCTTTACTCCTATTCTGTTGTGGCACAAGGTTAACTGAAGAGGTTTTACTACTCTCTACGTGAATTACAGTTTTTTCTTCCTGATGATGAAATAGTTGCACCAGTATTTTATACTGACTTTATTGTATGCAATAGTATCATTGAATATTTGTGTTTAAAAATTTAAAATTCATAAATTCGAAACACTTTTGTAGAGCTAGAATTTTTTAAAGGCAAACAGTCATTAAAAAAAATAACGGATAATAGAGACACAATTTCCTTCATCAGAAGCTTCAGAAAGAAGAGTTCCCTAGCTCTACTCAAACAGGTGTTTTTAAAACTTGCAATAGCTGCCTACAGCCTCACAGACTGGCTGCAGCTGCCACCACATCAGCCAATACATGGGGTTTGTCTCTCAGAAGATTCATTTGTCAACCAGACCACAGGAGAAAAAACAAAGCTCATCATTAAACGTACAAGCTCCTTCTCAAGGTTATCTTCTCATCTCACTACAATTAAGCTAATAAATCAGAAGTCAATGAGCAGTCCAAGAAGCTACTCAGAGCTATAAAAATTCCTGATTATCAGTTAACTCTCCCCCCAAGTTCATCCCAAACCCACTCTTTCCATACTAATACTTCTGAGCAGTAGAGCAGCAGTTACCTCCCAGAAGCCTCCACCTAGAAATGCAGATTTCACAGATGACAACAGATCTTTATTTCACCCGTTTCCTGTCACAACCTTCTCAGTCCACCCTGTAGCAAACCCCAAGGACAATACACTTCCCACAGCACAATTAGTTTCTGTTCAATCTCTATCATTTTGCATATTTACTTAAGTTTTAAGACTTTAACTGTCTTCCTCTATCCCTGTGGAGAGCAGCTCTCCCCCAGACATCGTTCTCCTGAGATCATACCTGTCGTTCACAATAGGCTTTCATTAGTTTACTAAGTGGTGTGTGCCTCTTAATCTTAAACTGCACCACAGACCCATCTTGCCCTGCCACCTTCAGATTAATGTGGTCATTGTTTTCAGTCTTCACTCCTTCCTGTAGAGGAAATAAAAGAAGAAAAAAAATTACCAACACTTTTTAAAAAAGGTATGAAACAAGAAGTTAACATTTTACCGAAGTGCAACAGGTTATTAAAAAGGAGGAAATAAAGATATTATAGCCGTTTACTGACTTGAAACCTTGAATTAGGGAATAAAGGTCAGTACTTTTCAGTTGAAAATTTAAAAGAAAAAAAACACATACAAAAAAAAAAATCTGATATTAGCTGTCATTCTGCAGATGGGAAATTTAGCAATGAACAATTACCATGCCAGGCGTTTAAAACAGATAAAAAAAAAAAAAAGTTATTTCTATCAAAAGCACAACAATGTGTAACACCAGTGTTCCCACTGAAAGGAATTAAGTTACCTGTGTTATAACTATGATCTGTTATAGCTGATTTGTATTATAACTGTGATCTCAATCAGCAGCAAGGCTCTTTCTCACTGCATCTCAAACTTTTTCCTACCCTTTGACGTACTTACTAAAAAAACTTTACAGATACTTTAAAGGGCTATATTCGAAACGGTGCTAAAACCTGAAGCGTATCAAGTCTTCTCCTTCAGAAAACATTTTAAAAAACCCCACATGAGGCAGCCCGACTCTCTCAGAGCAGAGAACTGCGGAGGATCAACTTCCAGCTCGGTCCCTCGTGTTCTGGCCGGGCCGCAAGGCAGAGAGACGGGGATCGGGGCTGTCCCGCTCCGGGGATGCCCGGCACCCCCATTCCAGCTTTGTTTTCCCTCTTTTCTGAGAGCCGGGTCCCGCCATGTGTCAGCCCGCGCGCGGACCCGCGCCCTTCGCCACTTCGAACTCGGTTTAAAAATCGTGTGGGGGAGGAAAAAAAAAGGAAGGAGAGGGGGGA
>VZTE01001011.1:322403-372097 GCA_013397775.1 Eulacestoma nigropectus
AGTCGGACACGGAGCCGCCGCTCGTGGTGCGGGAAGGGCGGGGGGTGCGGGACCATGGGCGGTGCGGGGTTGCGGACGGTGCGGGGCCGGGGCGCCGCTAATGGACACCGTCCCCCCACAGGTGGTGCCAGGCGCGGACCCATCGACCCGGCAGCTCTGCTTCGCCTGGGGCCCCGCGGAGGTGCTGGTGTGCGAGACCCTCTTCGGCCGCGCAGGTGGGTCCCACTCCCGGTGCCTGTCCCGGTCTCCATCCCCGTCCCGGTTCTGGGGTGAGGGCAGGGCGGGCGCTGCTGCCCAGGCACTGACGGGCTCTGTTGCAGGTACCGGGGAAGGAGCGCCGAGCTCCTCCCGCGTCTTCGTGGTCCGCAGGGATCAGGACATTTACATCCAGACCCTGCGGAAGCTCTTCAATGAGTCGCACGGGATCTTCATGGGGCTGCAGCGGAGCGAGGAGGAGCTGGCGGGGAAGTCGCGGAAGGCGCAGTGAGTGAATGGGGAGGGTGGGAGGCACCCACTGCCCCTTCTCCAGCCGGGTCAACGCCAAGGGCTGATGAGGCAAGTGCCGCTGGCCAGGCTGCTTTGACCAGCTCTGGAATCAGCAGCGGGGCAGATAGAATGACCATTTTGGGGGGATTTTACAAAACAAGGCTCGGATCCTTCCAATAACCACGCTGGTAGAGTGTGGCACAGTCTCACTGATCTGGATCCACCTAGGTACCGGGATTTGCTGCTGCAGAGAAACTTGCATGGATTTAGGGGGCATAACACTAAAACTCTTAACAGCTCACTCCAACCAAAGTTTTTCTGTGTTTGGCAGATTGGTTCAAGTGAGTAAAAACTACCGGTCAGTGATAAGAGCCTGCATGGAGGACATGCATCAGGCAGCTGGTAAGTTTGTTTGTTTGTTCTGTTACTGCAGGAAAAGGAAACACCGGTTGCAATTATGAAAATAGTATTTTAATGGTAACTTATTGGAACTACTGTACAATAGCATGTGTAGGTTTCAGTAATTAACAAGACTCCATTTCCATGCTGGAGATTTTCAAGTTGGTTTGTAAATCTGGTCAGACTGTTTTTTCCTATCATATTGTAACTGATTTTCTGGGGCCTTGCAGCCTTTTCATATCTCATGTGGCAGACACATGGAAAGCTGTCAAAGCTCAGAAGGGACTATGAAAGGTAAATATGTTGCTCTTTGACTTTCCTTGTTTTTCCCTCAGTTTCGACCCGGGACCCTGCCCTGCAAGGCCAGTATAGCACTCAGGTAATCTGCAGTCGCGTCAGGGTGAACGTGGATTACTGGCTGGTGAATTCAGCAGGCCACCACTGTGGTATGAGGCACTTCAGATATAACTCTGCCTTATATGTGAGATGCAGTTCATGACCAAGAATAAATGGAAATAAATAGTTAATTCCTGTACTTCTAAAACAATAAAGATGCCCAACACTTCAATTCACTGCCATATCTTAAACATATTTGCTGTTGTAGATGTGATGTTTTCTTGTTATCCCTAAGCTGACAAGAAAAGTTTCAGACTTGCCTGTGTGATCTTTCACCTCTCAAAAACTCAGATTCCAATCAGCTGCATCTGAGCCTTGTAGCAACCTCTGGGTGTTCATGGTGAGCTGTCAGATCCACAAGAGTGTTCTGGGAAGAGCAGAGTGTTCACACCAGTTTTGTCCTATCTGCTGCAGTGATGTTGCTTCATTGGCCTTTCTTTCTTTAATGTTTGTGTTGAGTCTTAGAAGTGCAGAAAGGCTGAAAATAAGACCAGTTAGATTGCTCACTGGCGACAGGTTATTGCTGCATTTCAGTACACAGTTGTCAGTGTTTTCTGACAAAAAAAAAGTGTGAAATTGTGGCCTGTGTCTTTCAATTTTTATCTCTGAAATGTCAGTATGATATTTCTCTGTAAGAACTGATTGCTGTGACAGCAGATGCCTTTGTGTGGTTAAAAAACCCAACTGGAATAATGACTAGCTCTGAAACTTGGCCCTGCTTTCCTTCAGGTTTCCATTCTTTCTGCGATGGAGCTGATCTGGAACCTGTGTGAGATTCTGTTTGTTGAAGCAGCTGTAGGTGAGCCATGAACTATCCTGGTGTAAAGACTGAAGGGTTTCTTCTTTTCATATTTATTTGTTTAAAATGTATATAATATTCACTGTGTCATAGTTTAATGTTTTAGAGATACGCAGAATGTCAATAAGCCTTTTAATACCCCTTCTGCCTCAGTTAAATTGCCTTCTTTATATTGAATTATGTCAAACTATTCAATTTGCCTTCTACTGTTCTCCCTCACTCTGATTTAAATTGTTTTTTTGTCAGAAAGGTTATGAAGAGGAGGGATATCAAAAGTTGTTGCAAATCTGTTTTATTTATAAACTTAAACATGTCTTTGAGCATCAAATGTTTTGATGCCAGCTGACATTTACGCAACTCTGATACAACTCCTTTAACTTTAGGTTGCCATTTTTGAAGTCAGTCTGTTTACATTGGCATTTTAAAGTAGTAAATAATTTTTGAAGGAAATCAGATTATGCAAACCAATGTGCTACTTACACAGTCCCAGAATTCAGGAGAGATTCACAAATTATAGATTACTTAATCTAAATTAATCACCTAGTGCCAGATTTCTTCCTCATATTCAGTTAGTAATAATGAAATGATGCTAAAATAAACATCAGTATTCTCTTTGTCTCTTGGCATTGTGAGATTTATGATCTGAATCACTTACTTCTTATTTCTTCAAGTTTGGGTTTTCTACTGGACTGTGTTGCCACAGGAAAACCTGTCAGAGGCCAGGTGCTCCCAGGGCCTGTCTGCTTAAGGAACTCTGTAATTTGGGGGTGGCAGGTAGAAATCCAGTCAGTAAATCTCATCTAGTGATGTCAAACTGTTATGAAGTGTGTGAGAGCAGTTTGAGAACAAACACATGGGAGCTAACAGAGGGAAATCTTGTCTGCACAGCTGGGCCCCTCCTGCTGCGCCTCCTGGACTGGGTGCGGCTCCACGTGTGTGACGTGGACAGCATGGTCCGGGAAGTTCTGAGCAGTGAGAGTCCATCCAAACACAAGCTCTTCTGGAACGTGGTGAGTATCACCACCTGGAAGGTTCTTAAGGAATGGGAATTCATGTCTGTGCTTTCCTTCCTTTTCCCTCCTGGACTCTACACCTATTGCTGTCTGCCTGTTTAGGCTTTAGGATGAAGCCATTCTCATTCCTGGCCTCATCCTTCATGAGCTGTAGAGGTCAAGCCTTACACTGTTATTTGAATTAGCAATGCCTACAGTTTAAACATTTTAACTCTACTTCCCTTGCCTGAATCAGAGGTTAAAATTCCCCTCTGATCCCTTTCCTGGGTGTTCCGTAGCCTTACCCAGCGTGGAGCTCATGGACAGGGGGTTTTTGCAGGTGGATGTCTTTGTGCTCCAAGGCCGGATGGACGAAGCGCGGCACCTGCTCTCCAAGGAAGCCAGTGCCAATCCCACATCCATGAACATGTACAAAATCTTGGATGACTTGATGAAGAAGATGCCTGTGCCTGGTGTATGTACAGAATGTGTTTTTTCATGCAGTTTGTTGGGAAAAGCCACCCTGTTGTGTCCCCTGTAACAATTTGTTCCCCTTTAGAACATCTCAGTCTTACTCTTTTACAGTGACAATATTTGTGTTCTTGAATTGCCCAAAGACCCAACAATTCAGATAAAAGCCTGTTAGGTGACAAATCAACATAGAAAGATGACAGGCAGCCTCATGTTTAGCGTTTTATCAGTGAGTAACTGTGAGTTCGGCCCCAGAGCCTGGTGTGATTTGACTTGGTGTTTCCTTTATTCCATCTTCCTTTATTCCCTCTGTTCAGCTTGGCAACACCCAGACACTGACAGAGCTGGAGCTGAAGTGGCAGCACTGGCACGAGGAGT
Source organism: Eulacestoma nigropectus (assembly GCA_013397775.1). Taxonomy (NCBI): domain Eukaryota; kingdom Metazoa; phylum Chordata; class Aves; order Passeriformes; genus Eulacestoma; species Eulacestoma nigropectus. Next base: position 326,325 of record VZTE01001011.1, read on the forward strand.
GTCAGCGGTATCTACAGGATGGAACTTTTGCTTCCAATCCCCACATGGAGTCCATCTGCAAGGTGTGTTTCTGCTGGGAACGAAGGAAACTTTGGACTAAAGTATTGAATCCATCCTTGTGGATTTCAGGGGCCCAGTGTAGCCATAAGTAACTTTAATATGTCTCCTGTCCTCTATCTGCCAGCCTGGGCAGATGGCTTTCTCCCCCTGTCCAAGGCCCTAAGGCTGATTTGGAAACCGGGCTGTGAGAAGGATCTTTGTTATGTAACTTTGATTAAATCCTCGCCTTTGCAGAACAGGAGTAATGCCTCTGGAGAGCTGGAATGCAGCTGTGTCCATTGCTGACTCTGCAGCATTCCTGCTGTGTTTTTGTCCCATTAGATCCTACTGGGAGATGAGGATGCCATTCTGGAGAAGAAGGAGCTCATGACCACATGGTACCACTTCCTGGTCACCCGACTCCTGTATTCCCACCCAACAGTGAAGCCGCTGGAGTTGCGGTTCTATGCACAGGTAGGAAATACAATTATTCTTATATTCTCCACTGTTGCAAGCCCACAAGAGTTACTGCACTGAAAGGAAAACTTTGGGAAAAATCTTACAGCAACTACATCCCTGTAAGATGTTGTCTGGAGTTTGTAAAAGGACTGGGAGACTGATAAAGTTGACAAATAATTATTGAAGACCCACTTTTCAGTGTCTTAACGTTGCCAGTCTTGTTCCTGCAAATCCTTTCCCCAGTTCCCTTATGCTAAAATAAGGAAAATTCCATTTTGTTAATGTGTTCAGCCTCCATGACCTGTTATTTCCCATAAAATAACTGCTACAACCAAACAAATGTCTTGCTTCTGCATTTATTATGTCTTGTCATCTCATTCCACAGTCCAGTATGGACCTGTTCCTGGGTGGAGAGAGCAGCCCTGAGCCTCTAGACATGATTTTAATGGCAGCCTTTGAATTTGAGATGCATCAAGTGATCAAGGAATGCAGGTTGAGTTTTAAGGTTTTTGATTCTCTGTATTGCTTCTGTGTATTTGGGGTGGGCATGGGTACAGAACCCTGGTCATCCTTGCAAAGAATTTAGCAAAAAATACATGAAGCTGGCAGCAACTAAAAGTATTCCATTAGATCTGGGGCATTGCAGCCAGACCTTGCAGTGTAACAGAGCAGTGTATTGGTAAGAAATGCCTTTGGAAAACCTGACATAATCCCTGGCAGTGGTAGGCTTAGTTTTTTCTTTTGCTTCAAACACAGCATTGTCCTGAGCAACTGGTGGTTTGTGGCTCATCTAACTGACCTGTTGGATCACTGCAAACTCCTGCAGTCTCACAATCTCTAGTAAGTATTTATTTGCATTATTTGAATAAAGCTGATTAAGATAGCCCAGAGGAAAAAAAAAAAAAGAAAACGTGCTGCAGAAATTGATGATACTTGAGAAATAAAGTCAGCAGGTTTTTCCAGTGAGATGCAAATAATAATATCTGGATATTTGCTCTTTTTTCCCCCAGTTTTGGTTCAAATATGCGGGAATTCCTCCTGCTGGAGTACGCCTCGGGACTCTTCTCCCATCACAGGTACCAACTTTTGTTTTATTACTCATAGGACAGGCTAACACTGAGGCAGCCAAAACAAATAACGGCATGTTCATGAAGTAAAAGGGCAAAACTTAGAGCAGCCAGAATTTTAGCAGAGGTGTCCCTAAGGGATTGTACAAGATTGGCACATTTCCCTTCCTGAATGGAGGCAAAAGCTGTCTGGTAGAGCCCTTCACACATGCCAGCCACTCCTGGCACTGTGCAGACTGCTTTGCGCTGAAGCTCTTATGAGCTGCACGTATTCCAAAGTTGTGGTGTTCCAGAGTTGTGGCGTTCCAAAGTTATGTTATAGGGAGCTGGCATGGGGTAGAAAGGAAAAGCCATTTCAGGACTGAATACAAAGTTAATCAGAGCTAACAGTTATTAATGCAGGCTCAGATTCTCCTTGGGGCTTTATTGTTGTGCTCATTGAAGATTTCTAGAGTTGGAATGGTGGTGATTTCTCCCCTCTCTCAGCCTGTGGCAGCTGGGGGTGGATTACTTCGACCACTGCCCAGAGTACGGCCGAGTGTACCTGGAGCTGCATATCGAGCGCATCCCGCTCAGCACGGAGCAGAAGGCCCTCAAGGTGCTGAGGATCTGTGAGCAGAGGCAGATGCACGAACAAGGTGGTGCATTTTCAGTCTCACTGTTTTGCGGTGATCCAGCTGAAACTACTGACACTAATTCTTCCCCTCCTTTCCCGTGTTCCCCCCAAGTGCGCAGCATCTGTAAGATCATGGCTATGAAGGCACTGCGGAACAACCGCCTGGGCTCTGCCCTGTCCTGGAGCATCCGAGCCAAGGACGCGGCGTTTGCCACCCTCATCTCAGACCGGTGAGGCTGAGCCAGCAGCTCCCAGGCTGGGGGGGACAGGGGGAAGGTGGCTGCTGTGCCTAGGGCTAGGAAAGCTCCCACTGCTGCAGGTGGGGCCAGGCACCTTCTTCTGGACCAGAAAACAGCACCCTTGGGTGCTCTCCCCTGCAGTACCCTCAGCTGTGCCTTTTCTATGTTGTGTTCCTTCCTGACATCTAGAGACAAAACAGACTGGCTTTATCTGAGAGTCAAACCCCCTTAGACCTTGCTTGGATAAACATTTCTTTTAACAACTCTGTCTTCTGCCCTTCACTTGCTGTGACAGAGCTGTTTGATGGGCTGGGCAGTGACCCAGGGGGCTGATTTGGGTGGAAGAATCCCTACCTGTGCTTTATTCAGCAGATTATTTATAATCAAGTTCACTTCACAACCTCCAAATAAGTCAGTGGCAGTCACTTAAACCACCATTTCTACTAAAAATTTGCATCAAGGAGTGTTTTTATCGTGTCCCTGGCTTTGCATGAGCCTCTCAAAATTCCTGACCTTTTCTGGGGTGGAAGGGTTGTTACCAAAGTGAGGAGAATGCTGGTGCTGGGCTCAGGCCTCAGCAAAAGCTCTGGAAACTCTTTATGCTTTTTAATCTGTAACAATCCATGTTGTGTGGGTTTTGCTAATTGGAAATAGGCAGAGACCAATCTCTTCACAGTTAGAGTATAATTTTGAAATTACACTCTGGATAGATGGCCAGGCAACACTCTGTCTTCAACAGTGGAAAAAGGAGTGGTAAGAGATTGCTGGTCTGAGGTTTGGGGGGTTTCTGTGTTTGTTATTTGAGGGAGAGGGACTCGTTACATTTCCGTCAACAGAAGGATGAAAAAAAGCATCACAGGAAGCAGCTCTGCAGAAAGCAGCATAATGGAGGCTGTGACAAAACAGATGAAAAGCTTTTAGCATTGTTTTTGTTCCTGCTGCTTATCAATTTTTTTACACAGCAGAAAAACAGAGCTTTTGTTATGATCTGGAAGTGTTATTTACGCATCCACCAGCCTCAGCTTCCTGCCTGTCTTTCTTCACTTAACTCATTTTAAAGAATAGATCTCAACTACCACAGAACGCAGAAGAATCAATGAAGTGTCTGTTAAATGTACATTACACCAGTTCCTTGGCCACTTCCAGGGAATGTCTGACAACTTCTGAAACTCTCGGGGAGGTTGATCAAGATGGAACTGAGCTGTACAGTCAAATTTTCTGGGAAGGGATTAGGAGGTACAGAATGGATGTGGATGATGTCCTTCTCTCTAAGCTTTCATTGTGTTCCACTTTCTCCCCAGATTCCTTAAGGACTATTGTGAAAGGGGGTGTTTCTCTGACCTGGACCTCATTGACAATCTGGGCCCGTCCATGCTGCTCAGTGACCGGCTCACATTCCTTGGTGAGAGCTGCCTACAGTGTCCATGCTGGTCTGTTACGGAGAACTCCATGGAATTACTTGGATTTATGCTTTCTTCTATCTGGCTACTTCCTGGTTTAGTGATGAGGGGAAAGCAAATGGTGAATGTGGTTTGAGATGCAGCTTGTACCAGGGGTGGCATTTACCACTGCCCTCACACCAGGTACCCGCTCTGCTCTGAGCAGGACAGGCCCAAATCCTGACACTCTGAACTTCCCCTTCCTTACTCTTTTCCAGACTGTATCACTACCTCGAGAGGCTCTGAAATACTAACAAATGCTACCTTAGGGGGTTCATTGGAAGGGTGCTCTACTGCTTTAAGCTGTGTTGACCTTGTTACAATTTTACCAAGTTCTCCAAAGTCTCCAGTACGTGGGTTCAGTGTGCCAGTCAGGCTCACTGGAACAAGACCCTTCCCTGCCCTCTGACTGAGCACTTGTGCCAAGAGACAGTGAGGGCCTCCAGCTCATTTCCTTCAGGTACCACAGCTTCCTTCTCCTGCCTGGCACAAGGCAGGCTGTGGTAACCTGCCCTTCTGCCTGCAGCTGCTCCGTGGCCTTTTGATCATGGACCAAAACAGGAAATTGAGATAAAATATCCCTTTGTCTGGTGCTGTGAGTTAGGAAGCTCAATTTCAGGGACCAGAATCTGATAGGAATTTGGAATACCTGTCAGCATTGGACTGACTCCCCTCTACCTGGTGCCACCATTACAGGAAGGGTGAGCATGAGTTTTATCTGTTTCCACTAGGTCCAGCTTGCAAAACTGGAACTGAATTTCCTTCATTAAAGCTTATCCTGAGTTAGGTCTAGAAGCTAAACATGACTTACCAAATTGGTAATCCCTCAACTCTGCATGCCCAGCATCATCTGGTGACGCTGTTAGCTCCAGAGAAGCCATTTCCCTTTCTGCTCTTTATAAACAATCTTGAAAGGCCTGAAAATATTTCTGCCTGTTTTTCTTTTGGGGTTTTTAGAACATCAGGTGTACTTTTGCTGGACAACTTTCCCATGTCTCTGTCTTAAACTCAAGCATTAGTCAAGGTGAATCTGAATGGGAATCATTAACTTCCAGTATTTTGACAGTTTAGTGGGCACAGAATGAACCCCACTTCCATCCTCAGCCACTTCTCTCATGCTGGGTACTGATCTCACTAATTCTTAGCAAAAGCAGAACTTTTCCTTTTAACAATGATCCCGGTTTCCATTTAAACAACCAGGAAGACAGTGCAGCCTTTTCAGACCTCCTGATACTCTGCAACCTCAAAAAGGACATTCTCTCTGCTCTCTAAGCCACTGGGACATTGCTCCCCTGCAGACACTCAGCATGAGGCAGCAGCAGCCACTGACCAGGCTGATGCAAACCCTGAAGCTCACCCAGAACAGCAGCAGGGTTTGGCTGCCCTTTCAGGAGGCTCTGCTGTCACCTTCTTTCATGCACCAGATTCCCAGTTCCCCAGACCAGGCTGTTTTGGGCTCGTTTTGATTGGGAGTGATTCTGCCATGGGCTTTGTGGGAGTAGAGGGATCTCCCAGGGCCCAGCAGCCCCTGATGCCTCGTTCCCTCCCCCCCGTGACAGGGAAGTACCGAGAGTTCCACCGGCTGTACGGGGAGAAGCGGTTCCCGGAGGCGGCACGGCTGCTGCTGACGCTGATGACGGCTCACATCGCCCCCTGCTCCTTCTGGATGACGCTGCTCACGGACGCGCTCCCACTGCTGGAGCAGAAGGAGGTGAGGTCCTGCTCACACCGACACAGCCCCCCCAAGGGGCTTCTTTTTTCCTGACAAGGGAGCTTAAAGTGGTGGCCCCCCTTCCTGCTCCTGCCAGGACCTGTCCATGGCAGCTCCAAGTGTCCCAGCAGTGGGAACACTCAGGGACCCAGAAAGGGATAAATTGACTCTTACCTCGGTTCCCTGCTTTTACAACAGCAGTGGAATTCATCTGCACTGGTAATTTAAGCACAGACTGCATCCAGCTCCTTTGGTACTTGGCTTGAAGATTGTTCCAGTGCTTCTTCCTTCTAAGCAGTTTTTCCTTTAAGATCCATCACGAAAAGGACAATTCAGCAATGACAGACCCAGAGCAGCCACTCTGACCTCATAGCTGACCCTGTTTGGTGCAAGAGGTGGCACTAGAGACCTCCCAAAGTCACATCCAGCCTGAATTATCCTTGGATCCTGGGATTTGAAGGGTCAGAATGGATCTGTGGGAGTGTAGAAGCATTCTCTTCCATTCAACTGCATTATCTTCTCAGCCTGTGTGATGTCCTTAAACTTGATCTTTTTCAGTAAATACTTTGATTTCCACAGGTCATATTTTCAGCAGAGCAGACTTACGAATTGATGCGATGTCTGGAAGACCTGACAGCAGGGAATCCAGATAAGCAGAAATTCCAGGTAGCCCCCGTTCTGAGGACAACTGGATAATGAATCGAGGGGGCCATGGTCAGGGAGGGAAGCTCTGCATTTATATTCCTAGTGCGGGCATAAGAGAGGACAGACCAAGTCACAGAGACTGGCACAAGGGGTTCAGGGCAGCCAAATGAAGCATCAACAAGAGACTGAAGTATTCACAAACCCAGTGCAGGAGTGCTCCCACTCCTCATGTTCTGATGGTTTGGACTGGACCGTGATGCTTTTCCAAGATAAATAACTGCACATTACATGGGCAATGAAGAGCTTAGATGTTGCCATCTAGCAGCTCTGGCTCTGAGCATTCCAGGCACAGAACAGGGAACCGTCTGCTGCATGTGCAAAGCCCTGCAGCATCCAGAGAATGAAAAGGCTTGGAAGCTGTCTTGGGTTGAGCTATTAAGTAGGAAATGTAGCTTTTGCTCTTTTCAGGAGGTCCCTGTAACAGGTGATTACCTCTTAGTGACCTGCATCTTTACTTTCCAACCCCAGAGACAGACCCTGTCACCAGCTCATCGCTGTGTGCAGTCCCCTAACCCAGGCTGTGCTCCCTTCCAGGATGATGATGTTGAGACAACCAAAGTGGAAATGCTGAGACTTGCTCTTGCACGGAACCTTGCACGAGTCATCGTCAAAGAAGGAAGCGTGGAAGGGTCTTGAAGACTGCAGGGTGTTCCTCTTCCTCTGGGGTTCGCTGTACATAAACTGACTTTTTCTAAGAATAAATGTTTTGTTTTGCAGATTGCTTGGTCATTTTTTCTTGTCTTCCTTAAACAGCTTTACATAGATTTTTTTAAACTTTTATGAAGGAGCTGCATCAAAATGCTACGGCTGCTTGTTCCAGCTTGGCCTGGCAGCCCTCCCCTGGTGAAGTGAGCCTCACTACAGCTTTTCCTTGGATTTTGTTTTCTTTGCCTCTAACACCCAGAACTGAAATGAAGGCCACCTCTTAAACCAGCGGGGTTTTAGAAACAGCAGCTTCTCCAGTTTGCTTAGGAAGGTCTTGAGTTGATAGTTTGAATTTGAGGCTTTCCAGAAGCAGCACTGCACTGCAGAAGCTGTCATGAGAAAGGGCCAGCACAGAGCCAGGTAGGGAAAATGATTTATTCAACATGCAGCAGCACGAACGCATTGGAGATGTATGTACAGGTAGGACTGTTGGGGATGAAGCAGGAACCTCACCCTACAGAAAATGAACATTCATAATTTAATTTCCAAAGCAGCAGGACTGTGGTGCGTGGCCGTGTCCAGATGGCTGCTGCTGTTCACAGAAAGCACCTGTGCTCTCCTGCCTTCCTCCAAGTCACAGTGAGATCCACGTGCAGGCAGGGGAAGCAGTGACCCTGCTCCTCAGGACACACCACCCAGGCACTGCCCCCATGCCTACTGTGTCTAAAGTGCTGGCAAGAACATGTCTGATGCAGAAAAAATTCTCTCCTTGTCTCTTATCTCCCAGTCCATTGATTTAAAACAGCTTTCTTTAGGACCCAAACAACCCATCCCTCTCACCTGCCTTCTACATCAGGGAGCTCACAAGGCTGAGGTGTCCCCAGGCTGCAGACCAGGACAAGACTGGATTCCACCTTCAGGGGCTCCTGCAGCTGCCTGGTGCCTCTGATAAGGGCCTCAGGCTTGTGAATCCCCTGTGTTTTTCATCTCTAGGCATTTTTACTCTGCAGCACAGTAAAGAAAATTCAACTACAAATAATTCCAAGCTGTGTTTGCAGCAATGGTTCAGCCACCATTCATTCCAGCATCATGTTCTGTGGAGTTTTCCTAGAAGGGGCAGGAGCCTCTTCCTGTGTACTGCTTTTCTCTATGCTGCTCCCACTCCACATTTGAGAAGAGCTGTTGCTTGACAGCCCTGCTGGAAATGCAGAGCTGACTGTCCAAGGACTGTCCAAGCACCTCTCTGTGCTTGTGTCAATGGGTGTTAAAAACCCCCATTAATTTACAACTGTCTGTCTCAGAGCTCACTGGGGCACTGCTTGAGACTGGAAACTGAGAAGAAGGAAGGGGCTGCTGGAACCAAATTTTGTTCATTTGAACCTCATTTCTAGGAGATTGTAGCTAAGGGATCAGCTCTTCTGTTAGCACAGAACGCTGATGTCCATCAAAACTGCTTTCCCCTTTGTGAGCACAATTGCACTTTGCCACTTAATACAGGGAACAAAGAAAATGGGGCATTAACCCAGCACATGCCCCGTCACAGCCCGGGGGAGCCTCTTCCTTCCTCTGCCTGCTTGTTCTGTTTTAATACCCTACAGCTCTATTATTTACATCTTGTAGGTCATTGTACTCAGCTCAATAAAACACAGTATTTGATTACACTAGTAATACTGCCTGCATGAGGGGACATGAGAAGCATCTCTCCTTATCCCTGGATTCAGTCACTGCCACTGACTAGTGATTGTAAAGACAGTTCTGTGCTCCAGGTGCTGTCCTCCTCCAATACTGACCAATACCTTCCATCCCTCTTTCCTCCTCACTATGCATTTCCTCTTTTCCCCGCACTATGGAATGCAATGAAGGCAAAAAAATAACCAGTGTAAAAATAACCATTTGCAGACAAAACTCAGCCCCAGCTGCCCCAAATGGATGCCCCAAGGCGGCAGCCAGCAGTGTAAAATAAATATAACAAGTAAAGATACAGCAGTGTGGCACACACGGAGCGAGGGGCTGCTTACACGGGCCCTTGGGAATGAAGCAGGAGAGGGGGAAGGGAGCTAAGTGCTATTTCAGTGTAAAAAAGGAAGCATTCCGTCATGGAGCAGCATTATTGCTCAGCATGCTCACGGGCCCGTGCGGCACAAGGAGGTCACAGTCCCAGGGAGGGCTCTGTCAGGGCTCTGCACTGAGCTCACGGCATCATCACCCCACAGCTTGTCGGGCTCTCTGGACAGCAGTGCAGGAAAAGCCAACTAAAACCCCTTCTGCTGACAGGTTTCTCCTCAAAATACAGTAACTTCAAGTTTAATAGAGTGGAAGATAGAACCAGATTCACCCAGAGGTCAAGGTAAAAGCAGCCAGCACTGCCTGTCACTGGCTGCCACTCAGTTCATGCTTGGCATAAGTGTTCCAGGGCCCCTTCAACGTGGGGCAAAACATTCTGGACTAAAGCTACAAGCAGAGTGGTCAGGACATGTAAACAAAGCTGAACATCACCAGTGGATAGCATGTGTGTCCCTCCCCACGGCACATCCGTTCCAGTCCTGTGGGATCCTGCCCTGGTCCTGTCAGAGTCTCTGGCAGTGTCCTAAGGTCATAGATTCCCCCACTGCTCTACCGGGGGAAACTGATCCACTTCGCCCACTTCTGTGCTGGGCTGATCTCCCAGGGTAAAGGTCAGTCTGTACCTCAGCCTCACCTTCTCCTGCAGGAAAGACAAAACCCAAAAGCAACATGAGAACAGCCCCAGCTCAACAACCCCGAACAAAACACTTCACTGTTACAGCTCTACAGAGAGCACAAGACTTCTGTTGTACAGAGCAGGGGCAGGAGGGCTCAGGTTAAGTTCACTGAGTTCAAGCTATTTACAAACCTGAGTTATTCACCTTACACTTTTTATACCAAAAAACCTTTACTGCTTAGCATGGAGCAGAAGGAGAAAAGCATAAATGACCTGTGACCATAGACTGCACAGATGTGGCCAGCTGCTCAGCTGCTCTCCAGAGAGCCTAAAGACTGCTGCTGGAAAAGTTCAAAATTTTCAAAATTAAATTCCTCATCGTGTGGAGGAAGATAAAACAGTTCCTGCTCTGAAAAATGCCTTGCAATACAGTAAGCACGAGATGGAAGCAGCCCTTCAACGAAGGCACCTCCATGTACCTCACAAAGTTTTTAAACATCCACTAAACCCCTCTGACATTCATCCTTCTAGCTCAGAGCTTTCAGCTGATACTTGAAGGACACTTTTGTTGTGATTCTCAAGTAGAAACACCTAATTTGTCAAACAATTAGGAAGTCCTTCAGCTTTGGGCTTTCACAGCTGGCTGACTCAATGAGTGACTACAGCAAGGAAAAACAGTTTCTCAGCTGCTCCCAGCATCATCAGCAGAAAGAAAAGTGTTAACCCCGTTCGTGTCCCTGGTCACAGGTACTTCCTCAGAGAATGATGGAACAGACAGGATCTGACATTTGTCTGTTGGTTCATCAGAAGTACTGCTACAGCACCAGTTAATTCAGCATTGATCTAATTATCAGCAAAGCCAGGCACGTTCAGTGCACAGGAGAGTCAAACTCCTGATGCAGCTTTGTTACCCTTTAAAGCTGAGCCTGACACGATCCTTGCCCTTTTGCTAGGAGAGGTGTACTGCCCCTTCTCACACCTCCCCTTAAAGACTTTTGGGAAGAGCCTCCTCTAGCCTTGAACTGAAACATAAACATTCCATAGTAACCACTTCTGGAGGGCACATTAGAATTACAAACAATTAAGGTTGGAAAAGACCTCCAAGATCATCAAGTCCAAACTTTTAGGAACAAACAGCTGTTGCTGCTCAAATGTTTGGTCCCACCCCCGCCAGAGTTCAGCTGGTATCAAATGTGTCTGAAGAGGGCAGGATAAATCCCACTGTCCCTCTCACCTTCGCAGGATTTGCCAGAAGCATGACCTGGGTGATGGCAGCTGGCGGCTGGATGGGATTGAACGGAGACAGCTCAGTGCCAGAGGGTGGCTGTAGCTTCACTTTCATGGACTGCAAGTGAAATAGAGAGCAGAACCTCAGGGATGATCTCCTGCCTTGGGGACAATGAAGGATGCATGCCCAGGCTGAGGGGACAACAGCAGACATCCAAATGGAAGAGATTCAACCCACAAGAGAGGATGAGGGAACAAGAGCGAGCCCAGCTTGCAAAACACAATAGGAACAGGCAGTTCTTGACTTATCCTGTTCAGTGTTTTCTGCCTCTGACAAGAACTTTTGTGCTTTGGAAAGGGGCACAGCACAGCCTAGGAAAGGTCAGGCCAGGCTGTCCCCAGTCCCTGAGACCATGGCCAGGCCTCCCTGGATGCAGTCTCTGTCCTGCGTGTCCCTACCTTGGGCACGGCCGCCTGCAGCACGATGTTCCTCACGGGCAGCGGCGCCGTGTTCAGCATGGAGACCACCACGACCAGCACGTCCGAGCGCCCGGGCGGGCACTCCCTGGCAAAGTGCAGCAGGATCCGGAATCCGTTCTTGTCGTAGGCTGTCACTGGCAGGGCACTGCCTGCCACAGAGAGAGAAGGGAGAGGATCCAGGTTCGTGCTGCAGCAGGTGGTCTGAGGCAGCATCAGGCGATCAGTATGTTCGGCTGGAGCTGCTCATCCCTTCTCTCTACTTCATGAGCTTTGCCAAGAAGCTTTGCCTTTAAAAAATGTTCAGAGCAATGTGAAAAACCTGAAATACTTACTGGGTTTAATGGATTCCAAGGGAACATGGACATTGGCCAAAGAAATTTCAGGTGCTTTCATAGGACTGCCTTGCTGCTGGAATGATGCCGGCTGGAAGAGAGGACTTCCTGATCCAGCAGTGCAGCTGCTTGGGAAGGGAGCTGGAGGGGCTCCAGAGGCAGTGCCTGGCACTCCTGCAGGTGCTGCTAATGGGGCAGGGGTGACAGTGGTTGGCAAAGTAACCCCAGGGAACACTGCAGGTGTTGCCATGCCTTGGGTGGCACTCCTGCAAGAGAGACAGAAAAACCTTGGGGAATGGAGCTGGAATCGAAGCAGGAATTTCACCAACACCCAGAGATAACAGCACATCACAAGGACAAAGCAGCAGCCTGGAGCTAGGCTGGAGCCTGTGACTCTGCACAGTCTTGTAGAGGAGAACTACAAGGACAGGGGTGGTGGTAGGGTTGGGGTCACTTCTCTGAGTCAAGAAGGAAATGAGGATTCTGTACCTCAACATCTTGTTCCCCTTCACACCACACCTTTGGATCAGGCAACAGTACAGCTGTGTGCTCTGCCTGCCTTTCCCTCCCAGAGGTGGGAAACTTGTATTAGTTTGTAAACTGAAACCTCTGAGAAGAAAAATCCCAATCCCGCATTTCTACCAAACCAAAGAGTTGAAAGTCACCCTCAGAACCTGGCACTGCAGCAAGCCTAGCTTTCTAACTGCAGAGCCAAAGCAAAGTCAGGACTTTTGGTTACCCTTTGGCTTCTTCAAGGAGTTGTCCCAATGCATCCATCTTATGTGACATGTTGCTCCCCACAGATGAGCTGAAGTACCCAGGAGCAGCTGGAATAGTCTTAGGAGGCCCTGCAGGGGCAGCTGGTACAGCAGGAAATACAAATGGTGCTGAGTTTGGTGCTGGGATGCTGGGAGCAGTCTGGGAGGCTGGGAAAGCAGAAGGCAGCGTGGCTGATGTCCCACATGTAGTCTGTGATGTGTGATGGAGAAGAGGGTTCCCTGCAGGGTTGCAAGTAACAGTCACCATCTTCGGATTAAAGAAATCCAGGTCCAACTGCTCATTCTGAAAGAGAGGACAGATAGGTGCTCTAACTCACTGCTGCCCCTGATGCAGAGATGGCACTGCTCTGTTACAGAAGGACAGAGGTTTACCACAAAAACAGGTGCTGGGTGACAAGCAGCAAAGTCTGTAGCCTAAGTCAGGTCTACTTCTCATCTGTAATTTAAGCAAAGGAAGGACTAACATCATGGGGACAGATGGGACACTGAGAAAGCCAAGTTCAGGGATACCCACTCTGTTTAAACACAGCTATCCCAGATTTTAGGGCTAAGCCAGACTGCCCCCCTGCCTGTGTGTGTGATCACATGCTTCTCCAAGGTGACAGTGTGTCCTGACACCTCCCACAATGACAATCCTTCCCTCCCTCCCTCTCCTTCCCTGAGACCCCTTCTTTGTACCTCAAACATGCTCCACTGGTTGTTTTCAGAGGTTTCCTTCCCTGCTGCAGGGGCTGGGTCATTCAGGCCTGGAAGGAGAAACAACAGGAGAAGAAAGTTAATACAGTGTCATTCCTTGGCTGCTGTTTCAGTATCACCAAAACTTGATTCAGCTCTGCCAGAGCCCAAGAACCTGATGAAACACTGAGATGGGCTGCAAGTCTATGATGAGGAAAAGAGACTGACAGCACCAGCAGCCAACAGTCATGCCCCGCACACAGATCTTCTAACCCATCCTGATTAGCACTGCCTTCTGCTGTTCACATCTGGGCTCCACAGACAGGCATCCTGCAGGCTCCTATGCACAGCCCTTCTGAGGCACCTTCTCTTTAGCACACCCCCAAAATCAGGGCTTAATCTGTCCCAAACTGCAGCCTGTACATCCAGCATGTCCCAGCAGCCACAGAGATCAGACAGCAATTGCACTAAACAGTTACCTTCTTGCAGCCAGCTCTGGGAAGAGATTTTAATACTGACTCACTGACCAGGTCTAATATTCACAATGATGCAAGGGAGTGTTCCCTGGAATCCAGGAACATGGAGAATACAGAATCAGCCTTTGTTAGGATGGATTGAGCAGCCCTTTTGCAGACCCCTCTGTGTCTTACCCAAGCACAGGAGCTCCTCATCCAGCAAGGACAGGGAGTTGGTTGTGCTGCCCTGCTGAGCGGGTGCTGTTTCCACCTGGCCGGAGGAGCTGCTGCGCAGCGGCGCGAATGTCTGGGGAGGAGGAGGGAGGATGGGGATTTCGGCTGGGCCAGGGGCTGTGCTGGGGGCTGGTGCCAGGCTGCTGGGTGGCATTGGAGGTGGCGGGGTGCTGGTGACGTCCAGTCCAGCAAGGTCAATGAGGGTGTTGAGATTATTGGTGGAGTTACTCCCTGCAGCGGACAGAAGAGCACTACTAGGAAAGAAGGCAAAAGACTCAGAGCAAACCCAGTGTGCAGAAGAAATTAGCAGAGAGATGGTTTAGATCCTCATCTGAGCATGGCTTATGGCTTTTTGTAACAGAGCAAGGGTATTTGCTGTCCAGACGATGTAAATCAACACAGATACTTAAACAATTTCCACGTGAAGACCTGCTGCAACCACTGCTCCTTTCCCAGTGCTTCACAATTCATGATCTCCTCAAAATTTTTGAACTCAGATGAGGCTTTGGGAGATCCTACAGCATTATAATAAACAAAGGTTTCCAGAGAGCTGGAGAGCTGCGGGAACTTCATACCATCTCAATCTTCATATTTAGAACAGTCTTGTCCCAGTAAGATGCTGCTAGGCAGCATCATGAATGTTTGAGTCCCAAATGGTAATTCTGTCACACTCATGTCCAGAGCTTTAAATGGTGACGCTGAAGTGTGAAGTGGGCAACTGGCCTGAATTCACAAATGGAATTACTGGCAAAATCAGGAAAAGGACCTCTGGTCCAGCTCCTACTCTCCAGCTCTTGTGTTTTTAATAAAATTTTCTTCGTACACATCAACATTAAGAAACAGGACAAATGTGGGGAGGAAAATGTATGAGAACTTCCAGCCACACAAACTGCTCAAATGCAGGTTTGCTACCGATGTTATCAAAGGTTTCATTAATATGGACTGAGCAATGGAGAATGCAAAGCTGCAGCACTGCTGCTCCTGTCCAGAATTGTTTATCCACTGCTCAGGAGCCTTCTTGTCCCACTCTGATTCACAAACTGTTGGCCACAAGAACCATCAAAAGCTACTTTAACAAAACAAGAAACATTATACAAAAGACTTAGAACTGCAGGATTCAAAAATTAAGCAACTGGCTTCCCAGGAACTCACCTTCCACTACAGACATCCCAGGGAGATCCACTTCACCATTGATCACTTGCCCCTCTATTATTTTTTTATAGGAATTTATCACACGGGATAAATTGTCACTGGCCTGCAGAATATCCCCTACAAGAGAGACAAAAATGACCTCCAGGGCTTCAGTCACTTTGTTCCCACTAAGGCTGAGAGTGCTCAGTCATCAGCTAAATAATCAGCAAGAAAAACCATGAATATTCGGCTATGAGCTCCCTCACTCTGCCTGTGCTGCACTTCTCTAAGCAATACCCTGACCTTTCCTAGCTCCACACACATTGCAGTAGCAAGGGAAAAATGAGCCCATGTTCCTCACAGCAACCCTCTTCCTCTCCCAAAGCAGCAGCTGTCCCCCATTATTGCTCCCATCCTCCTGAACCACCAACTTCACTATCCAGTCCTCGCCTGAACTGAAATGATAAGCACAAAGAGGGAAGGATTGTCCTTTACCAAAGCAACACGAACTCAGAGTGAGGAGGTGACTTTACAGCTGAACCCTTGCATGGGCAAGGAGCACAAAAGCAATTAAAAAAGGACAAGTGTAGCTTAGTTTACCCAAACTGCTGTCATTATCCTCTGTCTCACTGGCAAGCTTGAACAGTGTCCGTCGTTTGGTTTCACACCTTTCGTAGAGCTCCTGGAAGACAGGTTAGGACAAAGGGTTTCACCAGCCAGGAGCCACTGCCAGCAGCACCAGTCAGCACAGAACGACCCCCAGAACAGACCAATCTCACTGTGCTGACCATGCCAGTGTGGCTGCACAGCCAGGATGGCCCTCCCTGCCCAGCTCACAGTGCTGAGCAGCATTACATGAGCCTGGGGTCTAAACACAACCTGCATTCCCAACACATCTCTCAGTCCTCCCTCACATCAGCACTTATGGCCAAGTTCTAGTCCAAAAGAGATGTTCCTTCCTTGTATAGTAGTCCCTAAAAGCCTGAGGAAGAGCAGAATCATGTTTCAGCAATTAGGCTTCAGCAATTGTGCTGCTCAGACACTACCGAGTCTGCAACCACACAGCAGAAAGGTAGCAACAACAAAATGGTTCACAGAAACAAACCAGTTTCTTAAGCTTCTTACCACAAGGTTTAAGGACTTTGTTGTTAAAAATAAGTGGGTTTAATTTTTTTAATTAGGTAATGTGCAACTCTTAAAGGCTCTGGGCCTACCAAGGCATCCCTGCTGGCTGTTTTGATTTTTACTTTCCTGATGTTCTCCTAACCCTGTAACACAAGCTAAAACTCTTCCTCTGAAGGGGAGGGACTATTTTCTGCCCCATTCAGCCTTTAGTTTATTCATCCCCAGTGCTGCAAGGGACAGTTATGACCTGCAATCCGTGTGTCCCTATAGCATCCAGAATTACAAACTGCAGCTTCTTGGTTCTGCCAGGCTGCGCCTTTGGAAAGCAGTTGCACCTCACTTCAAGCACATGTGAAACTGAGCTGCTCCCCACCCAGTCTTTTGGTGAAAGGCACTAAACCCATGGGTATTTTCTTGCCTGCTGTTTGCAGCAACTGCTCCTGTTTTTCACCACTGCCCTCCGTTTTACTGCAGTGTTTGTAATTTTCTGCTAAACTCAAGTCTATAAGAAAGGACTGACTCCAGGATTGCTGGGAAGAAGGCACAGCTCAGACCCACCTTCATGAGCTCCCTGTCGGCCTCTGATGAGTCCTCTTTGCTGTAATGAACCAGCATCTCATTCAGCAGCTTCACGTTGTTGTTCACCTCCTCCAGTGTGTGCATGCGCTTTGTCACTTTCTGGATACGAGCCTCATCCTTCAGGGTGGAAAGCACAGACAAAAAGGGTGAGTTTATCTCTAGAAGTTCACAGTAACACAATCACAGATATTATCTACAAACGTGTCAAGTAATGGCTATTAAAGGTTAAGCTAGGAAAAAAGCAAACAAAACCGTTCTTCGTTCATGTGAAGCTTTGCTTATTTTATTGTCTTTTAACCACCATTCTGAAATTATAGGCAACCCCGTATTTTGAAAAAGTCTCATTAAATAGACTTCAATGTATAATTACACCACTAAAAAATTCCCAGAAGTTCCTTTCTGACCTTTTCAGAAGATTTTTTTTTTGTTCACTTGATGCCATTTAACAAAAGAGATGTGTTTGAAGCAAAATATTTACTAGGAACAACATGCACACTCTCGTGGAAAATGTCCACTCATCTCTGATTGGAGATTCCAACTGAAGACATAGGAGTCTGCCCTGGGGACAAAGGAGCTTGAATGGAAATATTTTAGTAACCTGTATAACCACTACAGTCCAGAAGCTACCCTTTTATTTGCCAGAATCCCAGTGAGTCATTTCCTGGACTCCAGAATTTGGAATGACTGTCACGGGTGGATGCAGCACAGCTCTACAAACAGGAGGTGTTCCCACAAACTTGTTTGTGAGAAGACCCGGTCCAGTGACTCAGTCCTCAGCATCCAGGGGTGGTACCAAGATGCTCCCACCAAACCTTGATATGAATTCTCACCTTGAGTGATGGGAATCTGGTAATTACAACAAGGGACATTCAATTCCTGCCCCATCCTCCACCAAAGACACCAAATGTAGACATTTCTGTGACACAAACATCTCCCAGGTACAAGCCAGAAACCAAATCCCAAGCTCTCCACCATGTGAAGTCAAGTTGCTTAAAACCTGGAAAGCAGACTGCTGACTTGAACCAATCCTACAGGAATTTCTTACCTCTTTTACCATGGATTTTATAAGTTTGTTGGCCTCTTGTAAATCATCTGGGTTTTTGCTTTTCAGCAGCTTGGCTAGAAGCTGAAAGACAAGAAGATGATAGTCAGGAAACAAATAAAGACCCTTGGGTAAAGGGAAAGGAATCTGTGTGAACAATTCAGGGGAAAAGGGATACAGCTCAGTATTACAAAGCTTACACAGCTTCCATAGTTATAGGGACTTCAGCAGGAGTCATTTGTTATCTATGTGAGTTGCTGCATTTCTGCTTTTACACAGGACATATTCTGTGAAATCTCAGAGACTTCTGACACCAGATAGTTATTCCTCCTATACATTATTTTTCCTCCTGTGTGTGAAACATTCTCTGCTTCCCAGTACTTCAGCAGGATGGCACTTTAATAGGAGTAACCCCATAATGGTAAAACCGACAAGGTCTTAACTGGAACTTTGGGTTAAGCAGGTGGACAAAGCAGTGAGTCTTGCAAAAGTACAGACCATCCCCCCAAAAATAAAAGCCACATTATTATACTTTGCTTCCTTTTTCTAAATGTGCACTGAGTAATCACTTTTCATTAGTGATTTTGACATAAGTCTTCACTGTACCTTGGATTTCTCCTCATCATCAAACACTGGGTTCTTGGGACGAGGCGGTGGAGAAGGAATCAGTGTTCTGTCTGCAGGAATCATGGGATCAAACATGACAATCCCTGAAAGCAGAAAGGAAACTCCTGTGGTCAGCACATACACTCACACCAGGCAGGGCACACAGGTACTCCCAGGCTGCTGTCAAAGCCAACATACATCTGCCCCCGACGCTGCCACGCTGTTCCAGTGAACAACACATCCAAATCCCTGAGCTGACTTTTACCTGGATGTTCTCCCAACCCCACAATACGAGCTAAAACTCCCCCTCTGAAGGGGAGGAACCATTTTCAGCTCCATTCAGCCTTTAGTTTATTCATCCCCAGTGCTGCAAGGGACAGTTATGACTTGCAATTTGTCTGTCCTAATAGGACAGGATGGTTTCCAGAGGTTTCATGGAATCAATTTTTCTTGTGAAGCTACTGAGTTTTTTTCACTGTGCCTACACAAGAAATGTGTGTCAGCTGAACTAAAGGTACACCTGCAAAGCCATTTAGTTAAAAGAACACAAAAGGCTGCTTGGAAGCTCTTATTTCACTTTAAATTAGACTTGTTCAAATTATTTAATAACTACTTCCACCAAAATAAAAAATTCAACTGAAAAAAGGCCCTTCAAACCAAAAGTATTTGCAAGGTATTTCACTAATTTAGTTAACAGAGCCAACCCAACCCTGCCCAAGGCATTTACACATAATGAAAAGCTTTTCAGAGAATTTCTCCCTTGTTCTATCTCCCTTCAGAGTTTGCCTTGACTCCATTTAATTAGAAGCTGTATATTTTGTGATACTCTTGCTCAAAGCCAAGGCTGGAGAGAATGCGTGAGCGGGCAGTTGACTCCCTACCTTGTCTCTTCAGCATGTAGTAGGCATCCTTGATTTTGGATTCCTCTGGCAATGCCACTGTCCAGCTATACAGCAACTCAATGACTTTGGACTTCACCTTCTCTGAGACTCGGTCTCCCAGGTACTAAGGGTAGAAAAAAAGATCCAAATTCTTTATGTTCTTCATTTCTTTTTAAAAATAAAGCTCTGTGGAAGCTCAGTGATACACATCAAAAGGTGTACGATCCAAGTACCAAGATGATCTGAGGTACATCTCATTAGAAGGAAAAATTGCTCCTCTAATAGATTTGAAATAACAGTGAAGAGAAGCTTTGTGATTATCTTCAGCAAAAGAAAGAGCAGCTATTCTGCTGGCTCCAGGATTTTGCTATTTAAAAATTACAGCAATACAGAGAACCACCCCCTCCCCTGTCTTATGGGAGAGAATCTGGGAATACATTGCTGCATCAATCATGCCATAGGGAAGATTTTCAGCACATTAAACTCATCATGAATGTTGAGGGACTTAGCCAGGCACTCTTTACACAGCAAGTCAGCAGAATGAAGACTAGAACTCCATGTTGTGTTGTCAAACCTCTTCTTTTAACCTCTGCATCACATTTCTCTTCCACCATCACTGGAGTTCTGTTTTTTAAAACAACACAGCCCAAGTTTTAGAAGCCCTTGAGTTACCTGAAGGATTAGAACAGCCCAGAGACTGCATAGTGATGGTACATAAGTACAACTTCCTGAGAAATTTAGTAAGGCATAAAAAACCCCCAAACAACAAGAGTTTAGCTAACAAATGCTCTTGAATATAGACTAATAAGTGCAAAGAGCCAGGCAGAACACTGCAAATATTTTGGATGCTGCCTGTAGCTTACAGAGGTCAAACAAAAAGTAGCTACAGTCATAAGGCTCAGGGACTAACCTTTGGAGACACAACTTTTATTAACTCGTTTAAAAAGCGAAACTTCCCAACTTCATTATGAAATCTTCTCCCACAATTCTTCATACAAGCTTCCAGCACCTGCATTCAAGGAACAGAAACAGGGGCTGAAAGCAACACCAAAACCCTACAATAACAGTGTGTGCTCTGCTTACAGGGGAGGTGAAGGGCCCCTGTCAGTGAGACAAGTATTCCTGCTCCATGCAGACATCAATCTCCCATCTTTAGGGATGACACATCAAGACAGACTGGTGTCCCACCCTCAGCCAGGTGTATCTGGGTCTGTGTTTACCTCAGTATTTGGCCTTAACAAGGAACACAAATCTTGCCTGAAGGTAACAAAGGAAAGCAGCTCAAACTAAACTAGAGCTGTTTCTGGACACTTTAGGGATGGAACTGTGCTCCCTCCCACTCCCTCCCGGGGATCAGGGAACTCAGCCCCCAGCTGACACCATGGACACTCCCTGTGCCCCCTCTACTCCACACAGATGATGCAATAGGATACATGCCTGGATTTAAGAGGAGGGGTAAGGACTACCTACTGTCAAGGCTTGGACTGCCTCCCATTCCTGCGGTGACTGGATTTTATGAGCCAGGAGTCTCACAGCTATCTGTGGCCTGGAACACAGCAGAGCCCCGTTACAAACAGAGCAGGTAAACACCATGAAGGATTTTCACACTTTCACAAATTCTGCTGTTTAAACAAAGTGTCTTCCACATAATCAAAGGGAAATGCCATTAAATACTTTTATCTTTCCATCACAAAGGCTAACAAGAAATGTTCATGTTAACTTTGTAAGCCTGGCTGTTTGCATGTATGAAAGGAAGAGAGGGCTGGTAGTCTGAGCCAGCAATTCCAGATTCCTCCTTGGGAGGGACCAAACAACTGCCAGTACAGGCCCCAGCCCAGGAAATCATTACTCTTGCATTTGTTTCCTTTATTCAGAAGAAAACACTTCTTCCTTAGCTCTTGGGAATGCTGTGAGCCAGGAGGTTTCCTCAGTTAAGCCCAGTAAGGATTTTAAAGATGCGAAGCCTCACCAGCATTATCAGTGATAACCCCATTTTACAGACTGGCAAATGGATTAATTCTGGCCAGATGAGAATCCTGGAGCTGCAGAAGCTGAAATTAGAAGCAGATTCAGAATTCCCAGTTTCCCAGTGCTCAGCCTGGATTAGCCACGCTGCCTTTCACAGGAGAGGCAGCATCTTCTCTCTGTTGTAGCCAGCTCTTCTTTGTGGTATCAGTATATACAGAAGAAAATGTAAATGTTTGACGATGGAATTTCACACTTTAAACTGTGAATGTTAATTTATTAAGTCTAGAGCAGTTTGGGACACCCACCCTTCAAGTTCCTTGTTGATCTGGTCACAGAATCCGATGATGTACTCCCAGTCTTCTTGCCTGTTAGATGGGTTGGTGGCTTTATCTTTGGCAAGAGAAAGAGAACATATTACCAATCAAGAGAAGAAACAGTATAAAAGGTCACACATTCCCTAGAGAAAAGCATCTGACATCCATTGCCAGCTCGAAAAAAAGAGAAAGAAGTTCACACACGGTATGTCTGTTCAGGAAAAAGGGTGTGTCCAAGTTGAGACATCCAAACATCCAGTAAGAACCACTGCTTTCAAAAGAAAACAGGTGCCAAATCTCAAGTATTTAGAAACAGGCTATTCCCATATCCTAAATAAGAGCACAGGATAAAATACTTCAGCTCACAATTTCCTCTGCCTGAAATGCTGTCTCTTTCTATTTGGCTGTAACACTAAACTCTTTAAAGGTTAAACCCTCACACTTTATACATATGAAATTATTTTTGTATTCCCTGGGAATTTTGCAGAAGCAAGAACTGGAACATCAGATGTTTAATATCAGTGTTTCAGCATTAGCACTTGCTTTTGGAGTGCCAGCTGATTTGATTGATGCCTTAGCATTTCTCCTGGGATTTATGAACTGAAATTTATTATTACACATTGAGTTCTTCTTGCAAGTAATAAACACTGCAGCCTGCACCTGATCAGGAACTCAAATCCTACATGCTGAAGCCAAGAGATCAATGCTTTACTGATGGGGCTATTTCAGGCTCCTGAAGGATCCTCCCTTAAGCAGCAGGACCTCACTGACTGTACTGATTGCAGAGTAGTGAGGCTATCAGCATCCCTTCAGTTACGAATGCATCTACTCCATATATTTTACTTAACCCTGATGCAGCAATGAATTTACAGGAGATCAGATTCCTGCTTTAACCTAATTTTCCAGCCAAGATGACCAAACATTATGGTTTTTCTTTCTTGTAAGGGAAGAAACAATGCACTGTACCTGTCCCTACATATCTAAAAGCTGGCATTTAAGAAACCTTCCTCAAAATTTTAATATAATGGAAAGAGGTTTAGGAAATAAAATACTGCTTAGTAAGATGGTACAGAGCAGGGGATGAAGGGCAGGAAAAACCCCCACACATATCCCTGTACTTTCATCTCAGAGGGAAGCATAACAAACCAAACACACACTGCATTACCAAGTGTCATTTTTTATCATCATTAAAACATATCCTTTTACCTTTCCAGAGACAGCTAAAACCAGCTGTCAGGCATCTACTCCGAACCCTCCCTTTCCCAGTGCACCTCAGCCCTCCTACTGTGCCCATCCTGCAAGGTTTGCTCAGGTTTTCCTCCTCACTGAATGATACTTGTAAAGCAAGTAAATTTTTCCATGGATTGCATGGTAAAATATTCCACAGGTGAATCTCTGTGCCTGCTGCTGGCCTTCATGGGACCCTAGATAAGCAGAAGACAGCAGCCAGGAAGGAATAACTGCAGGATCACATCCTGTAGAACTCACTGAGCTACCAGGCTGGTCTTAAACTTAAGAGATTCAAGAGAGGCTCAGTTTAAAAGACAACTTCTGCAGAGCCAAACAACTGTTCCAAACACGTGGCACCTAAACCTTATTACCACATTTCCAACTGCTGAACACCCTGGAAGCATCATGAAACCATGGACTTACAACAATCTAAAGCCTCTTCATGCAAGTCAAACAGCACTGTGGTGGCTTGGTGCTCCAGAGCACCTCTTGTGCTCGGCAGGCCCAGAAGAAAAACACTCAGTTCCTGGCTGGAATTAAGGGAATTTACTTAATAAATGCAAGAGGAGCAGAAACAGATAAGGACACACAACCAAATGAACTCTGTTGGCTGCACATCCTGAAATTAGGAAAATGATACGGTACAAACATGAAAATGTAACCAACATTTCCATGTTCCAAGTGTTAATTTTAAAGCTGTTCCAAATATCTCCAAAATTTTTTTCCAATGACATTGGATTATTTCACACACTCAGACTCAGCTAAGTTTTTTTCTGCAAAAGCTCTCACACGAAGACAGTGAAGCCTCAGGAGAGAGTGACTGCCAAAGGGAAGTGCTGTTCCACATGAAGAAACTCCCTATTTCCAACATCCATAAAACCTCCATGTGAAGCCTTGGTTCATAAAAGTTAATGAGCTTGATCACAAGTCTTGCCCTGGCTCTGGAGATTGATGTGTTTGCATGACACAACACAACAGAGTGTATGGATATCTGTTCCCAGTCTCAGCACAGCCACATGAACTCAGCATTCCAGCAGAGTGGAATCACCTCACTTCACCTTTCCAGGTCAGCCCTACAGGAAGCTGTGCCACGTCTATCAAGCTGTGACTTAAAATCCTCTATTTTTATGCAGAATGCTTAAACTGTGAGCAAGGAGCTCATCTGTGCTGCTTTATAAATACGCTTCAACCCTTACGTGAAAGGATTCACTCCATGATGAAGAGTTGGTGCTCTGGAATATCAAGTCCTTGGCTTTTCTGTTGAAACTGCCAACCAAGGCCCATTTGGTACCAGTTATTTGCTTCCAGAGACACTTGTCCACCTGATCCCCTCCTGAAAATCCTATTTCACACTGGCAACCACATGAACCTAAATTAGCAATCTGGGGCCTGAAGTCTTGGTACTACCCCAGTCCTGCTACCACTTTTGCCTCGGTTTTCAGCTTTTTTTTTAAAGTGCTCAGGACAAACAAAGCTGCTTCACACCCACCCTGAGCATCAGAGCCACTCAGCCCTCAGGTGCTCTGCCAGACTGAAATGCTAATGAGGCAACATTCAGATTAATAATTAGGTATGAAGCAAAGGTGTTTGTTTTCTCTAGAGAGAAACGATGCTGGAACGCAGAGAACCACAGAGCAGCTGGAATGAAGAGAATCACAGACCATTAACTGGCTGGTAATGAATGCCCCTGTTTTCCTGGGTCCACTTCTCTACTGAAATGAGACAAAAGCCACCCCAACAAAGAGTTTCCGCAGGTCAGGCTTAGCCTATGAATTGGGAATCCCCAGCCCAGGCATGTCCAGTCTAACAGTCAGACTCTGTTTGTATCCCTGGGCAAAAAAGAATGCTGAGTCAGAAAAACTAAGGAAAAAAGAAATGAAGACAATTATAATATTTTATCAATTTGCATCTGTTCCACAGTGGAACACTGCCTTAGCCTGACATGAGTGGGATACAAGAAGCTTCCTTCTGGATGCAGCAGAAAAAGCAGCATTGGAGTCAAAGGCTCCAGCTCTGTTTGTACAACTGACATTATCTCCTAACCTTCTTCTGTTTCAGCTCAGTGCAGAAGCAGAGCCTGCCAGGCAGGAGGGGACAGGAAGGATCATCTTCTCTCATCCCAGCTGCCTGGAATGAGGCTAGACATGCAGATGTCAGATCGTCACTGGCTGAGGTGCAGATCTTGCTGCAGCAGCAGGACACGAGGATGATGTTACTTCATGGGTCTGTGACTCCACCTGATGCCAGAGGCAGGGCAGCAGGAGGCTGCATACCACCACAGGGGGGGAAAAAAAATCAGTACGAAATTCTCCATCTTCCCATGGCTGGGAAGTTGGCTGTGCTGCTGAGCCATTCCTTTAGGAAGGGCACAGCACGGCACATCCTCAAAGTTGGCATTAGCCACAGCTTTGTGATGATTACAGAAAAAAAATCCTCGGGAAGGCAGGTGAAAGCCGGGAGCTGCAACAGCTCTGCCTGCCCGGCCTCACGACTCCGCCGGTAATTCCGGGACACGGAAGGCTCAGCGCTCCCTGCGATGGGAGGGGCGATACAGCCACACCAGCAGCGATCACTGTAGCAGTGACCTGGCATAAAAGCATCCTCCTAAATCAGAGAGCAGCACTCAAGCCTTGAAAAAGATGTGCCCCTCTGCACTGTGGCTCGCTGCACTTCTTCTCACAGTGAGTAAGGCCTTGGCAACTCTTCCCTTTAGCTCCTTGGCCAAGGACAGATCATCTCCCCCTTAACTTCCTCAATTAAAAAAATATCCCCACAAAACAAGCAGTCAGGAAGCATTCCAGGCGATACAACCCAAAATATCCTTCCTACTAGAGATATTTTCACACACAAACTGAACTGGGTGAGTCAGCTCTCCTCAGAGAAAGATTGCAAGGAAGGGATGTGGGTGTTCCTTCTTGTGTCTCACTGGCTACAACAAAAGATATTGACAAATTGTGGGAGTTCAGAGGAGGAGCAAAAACGGTAAGGGGACAGAAGGGATTGAGCTAAAATGAGAAGAGCTGAAAACATCTTTCAGCCAGTAACTCGTATAAGAGATCAAGACAGCAAGTATATGAATTTTATATAAAAATACCAAGAAAGGAGGAGAATTATCTAGTCTTGTTTATGGAAGGATAGCGCCAAGGGTAAAAGGTTTTGCACTCTGAGGTATTTGGGGTAATGACCATCTTCTGCTGTTTGCCCAGTGCCTGACTACTTGGAACTTCACTTGCTGCCATAATCAAACAAATAACTATTAAAAAAAAGAAGAAAATTTAGGCAACAGGCTATGATGTGCAGGATGGACTCCCAGGGACAACAGCAGGAGCTTCTGTGTGTGGAACAGACAAAAACCAGTTACAGTTATGACTGATTCATTCAGGAATCACATCCCTGTGTTCTGTACAGCCAGAGCCCAAATGCCATAGGCAGCACGGACAGACACACAGACAGGAGACACTCAGCAGGGGGTGGGCATCAACAAACAACAGGGGTTTGTCCCCTCTAACCTTTAAGGTACCTTATCCTGACAAAGGGTTTTGACACATTCCAGTCTGTACAGAATGGATGTCCACAACTACCCTGAAACTAGCAGCCAGGCATAAAGCAGGATTTGTCTGCTTGAAAATCACAGTTGTGTAACACATGAATACAATTCATCTGGGAAACCCCACAGTTCCGAACCTCACGAACAGCACCCAGGCTGTACACACGGCTGGCCACAACACAGGCAAGGGAAGAGACGGGAGGGACAGACACGAACCATGACCCTTTATGGACAAGAAAAAGCAGCAGCCTCGCAGGTGCTGAGCAAGGCGAGCTGCAGACCTGCCCGTTGCCACATCTCCCAGGAGGAGCTGGTACCGGCCCCGACCCGCTGCCGCGCCCCACACCGAGGTGACCGCCGGCAGGGGCGGCCCCGGCTCTTCCCCCGGGACGGCGCACCCCCGGGGTGCTGAAACTCCCCCGTGCCCGGGGGGCTGTGCCAACCCGTCCCCAAGGCGCTGTCACCCCCTGGCCTCCCCGGGACGGCCCCGCGGCTCCCGCCCGGCTGAGGGAGGGCGGCGGGGTCAGGGGAGCGGAGGCTGCAGAGAGGCGATGGGAAGGGGCTGAGGGGCCGAGGGGCAGCGGGGCCTGGGGTCGGAGGGTGCCGGAGGGGGCCGGGCGGTGCCTCCGCGCCCGCGGTACTCACTCAGCCACGACTCCAGGCTCTCCCCCTCAGCCTCCGCCATGTTGCCGGAGCGACCCGGGGCCCCGCCCCACCCGCGCGAGAACCGCGCGGAGGGGGCGGGGTCAAACAAGGCCCCGCCCCACAGCCGGGGTGGCCCCGCCCCGCGCGGCGGCGCACGCAGGCAAGATGGCGGCGCCCAGCGCGGTGGGGCTGGGCCGGCGGCTGCGGGCCTGGCTGCCCCGGTGAGCGGGGAGAGGGGCCGAGGGGACTCCCCGGGGGCGCACGGGCAGCGCTGGGGGCTGCTCCCCACCGGGGGAACACGGGCAGCACGGGGGGAGGCCCGGAGGCGGCTCACCGGGAGCACACGAGGGGTGCAGGGAGGGTGTGCGCCGCACCGGGAGCACACGGACTGGCCGCCCGCCTGTTTTTGCCGGGCTCATACAGGCATAGAATTATCAAGGTTGGAAGAGACCTTTAAGGTCATCCAGTCCGACCGTGCACCCAGCACTGCCATTCTGATCCCTAAACCGCAGCACCCTGTGCCAGGTCCAGACGCCTCTTGAACAGCGCCGGGCATGGTGACTCCACCGCCTCCCTGGGCCGCCGCTTCCAATGCCTGGCCACAGGAACAGTGAAAAAAGAGATGGAACCGCGCATTGAGCGGCTCGCCCCGCTGCCACGTGATGCCTCTCACATCTAACATGTCCTTCTGAGGCGTGTTCACATCTGTCCACATCTGTCTGCATCCCTGTCACGACACAGCACGTGCATTGGGTTACAGCCCCGTTTCTCTTGTTCCTTGCAGGATGATGCCGGTGAGATGGAGCCGCTACAACCCCAGCTACCTGGAGCCAGAAGTGAAAAAGGAATCGTATCAGAAACCTTTAGAGGAGCTGACTGAGGAGGAAAGAGAACAAATGGAGCTGAAAGCTGTTCGACCCATCAAAGCTGCTCCTCCTACTCTCTCCAGTTCTGTCTTCAGCGACCCCATGATCAGGTCAGAGAAAGCAGCAGCTCCTCCTCTCTCCAAACATGGCTGGGAGCTGTGCCGCCCTCCTCGACCTTCACCTGCTGGCTGCACAGTGCCTTTTGTTACAGCACAATCCCTATGTTCTGGGTTAATCTTTTCCCATCAACCAGTCCATTGTCCTACAGTGATTAGAGATAATTACAGCAGATCTGGCAGCACCCACACTTAACCATGGGAACAACACAAAGGGATGGGGGGCTTATTTCTGTGGGTGATAAAATCAGGATTCATATCAGATCCCATTTGTCTTTGTGTTTACAGTAAATTCACCAATATGATGATGAAGAGTGGAAATAAAGTGCTGGCCAGAAGCCTTATGTCTCAGGTAAGAACTCATGTTTCTTCTCACTTTTATGTTAAAACAAGACAAAATGGAAGGCTGGGATGTCAAACCCACTGGAATTGGGAATTACCAGAACTCAGGTGGTCCACCTCTGTGGTCCTGATGTTTTCCCTCTGCCACACATTGCTCTCAGCATGATTCCTCTGATAAACCATGATTTGTTTGATAAAATGTACATTGCCCAGCCTCCTTAGCTCACAGACCAGCAGGTGACAGCTTCATGGAGAACCTTCTCTTTCCATCCGTCAGTATCCCTGTGTCCTTCTGTACTGCATAAACGCAGAGAATACCCTTAAAAAAGCATAATTTTCTCTAAAGATCATCTTTCCTGTGCTCTGTCATGCCTTACCCTCTGTATAACTTGCCCTTGAAGTCCCACAAATGTGTCACCTACATGACAGAGCTTTGATCCTGCTCTGACCCACAGCAACTGGTATTAACTGGTGGTCCCATCTGGTCTGTTCCACCCTTGAAATCCCTTGAAATGGGCACACATTTTGCCCAAATGTTCCCAATTACCTGCTGATTCCTTGTTACAGAAAAGCACACGGGCTCTGGGCTCTGGAGTCCAGGCTTTACAAGGGAGGATGCTCAGTGCACAGACCCCTATTCCAGCCTCCACTTTGTCCCTGCCCTTCCCTGGCTTCTGGCCCACGTTTGTGCTGCTTGTTCCCCTCACCCTAAATGCAATGTCTGATAAAACAGACTGAAGAGCTAGAAGAAGGTGAAGTAAAACTTGAGTTAAAGAATTCCCAATGGGTCTTTTGCCTCTGGGGCTGGAGGACCAGCTGCTCAGGTGAGAGTGGGGTACCTGTAAAAGTGATGTAACCTCATGGAGTGGGAGAATCCATCTGCTCTGTATGTCTTCTTTCTTGCCTTTCTTCCAAGACTCTGGAGGCCATTAAGAGGAAGCAGCTGGAGAAGTACCACAAAGCTCCAGAAAATGAGAAGGAGACAATTGAATGCAACCCCTACGTCATCTTCCACCAGGCTCTCAAGAACTGCCAGCCCATCATTGGGCTCAGCAACATCACCAAAGGAGGCAAAACCTACCAGGTGAAAGAGGGGCTGGGAGCACATCTGGTTGGGAGAAATTAGCTAGGGAGGCAGATTAACTGGTTTCCACCCCATCAGCTCAAGATCTTCTCTCCTTGGAAAGAGCCACTTTGCAGTCTGGAATAAAACAGCACCTAGAAACTGTCCAGAATCAGGATCCCCACCTATGAGCATTGTGATTCCCCTGTCACAGAATCACTAAGATTGGAAAAGACTTTTAAGATCAATCAAGTCCAGCCATTAATTAGCAGCAGTCTCTGGTTCTCTGACTATATGTGAGGAGAAATACACAGCAAGTATTTTCCAAGGAGACAGAGATCAGCAGCAAAAGAATTGGTAGTGCTTGGACTACCAGTCCCATCCTTCCCACTGCACCGTGTTTCTTGGGGAGAGGTCCCAAAGCCCTTGGGCAGGTCACCGTGGCAAAATGGGTCACCTAGATCCAGTGGGATATTTAAAACACAAGCAGAACCTGTCATTGAGTACAGGCTCTGCAACCCTTGGAGCCTGAAGGAGAGGTGATATGTGGAGGCATTTGGAATGAGATGATCTTTAAGGTCCCTTCCAACTCAAACCGTTCTGTGATTCTCTGACTTCTTTGTATTCAGTGCAGGGATGGGGTGACCATCTCCCACCTCTGCTAACAAACCAGCCTGGATCCAGCTCCAAACAGGCCAGAATTTCCATTTTGGTAGCAGTGGCCAGTTCCTACAGACAGAGCAGGAGAACTGGCAGGGCTCAGCTGTCGGGAGCAGGTCTGGCTGCAGGGAGCAGCACAGTGAACATCTGCAGGTGCCAGCTGGTGCTGTGTGGCTGCTGGGGAGGAGCAGGTTGCTGATAACTGCCATGGTTTAACCCTTGCCCAGGTGCCCGTCCCGCTGACGGACAATCGGAAGCGCTTCCTGGCCATGAAGTGGTTGATCACCGAGTGTAGGGAGAACAAGCACCGCCGGACGATGATGCCAGAAAAGCTCTCCCAGGAGCTGCTCCTGGCCTTCAACAACGAGGGGCCTGTCATCAAGAAGAAGCACGTCCTGCACAAGATGGCAGAGGCCAACCGGGCATATGCCCACTTCCGCTGGTGGTAGGGACCTTGCATGGGACATGCTGCCATGGCCTGGAGAGCAGAGCCCCAGGGCTGCCAGCCTGGGAGAGGGAAAGGTGGAACATCCCTTGCAGGCAGCTTCTGATCTAACCTAGGGAAAGCTCACACGATCCCCATGAGGTTCTTTTTCTTTGTGCTTGTTTGGATGGGGGAAGGGGGAATCTGAGTTACCAGCCCCAGCAGGGATGCTCCAGTTATTTCATAATCACTTCCCTGTGAAGACAAGCCTTAGATGTTTTTCTTACAGCAACGCTAAACAAAATCATCTTTCACTCACCTCTTTCCTGGGGATCTGAAAGTCTCTCTTCTCCTCAAATCAGCAATGTTTTTGGCTGCAGAGCTAGGAGCAGAGCTAGATCCTCTTCCGCACCATAACCAGCCTTAGAGGGATTGGTACAACAGGCAATAAAAGGCCCTTTTTGATTTTTGGTTCTGGTCATCAGCAACATTGTCTGCACAGATTTGATGGGAATGTTAACAAAATAAAACCAGTTTTATGGGAAAGGTTTCCCGATTCCAGACCTTAGTCTCTGTTGCTCCAGCCACCCTGGTTATGTAAAGCCCTGAGGCCCTACACTGGAGCAGAAACTGAGTTATCACAGCCTTAGGGCTTCAGGCAGGAGCAGCCCTTCAGTATTGCTCAGAGCTCAGCAGCTGCACAGGGAGAAAGCAGGGCACACATTAGTGGAAAACTTTTATTAGAAAAAAATCCTTCAATAGACTATTTTGTTTCTTTTCTTCCTCTCCCATTCTTATAAGAAACATACCATAGCTGAAACTTGCAAAATTCTGAAAAAACGTGACAGTTATTGTATAAAACTTATAAAACCCGTTCCTACATGTGCTCAAGGACCTCTCCTGTCACAGGCTGCCCCACAGCAGGTATTCCTGGCTGTGGGAGAGGCTGTGTGTATGCAGGTGCAGCCAGCATGCTGGAAGGAGCCTGGGAAAAGTAGCACTTGGTTGAGCTGTTTGTGAGGCCACGATGTGTTCTGTGACCTGTCCCAGAGAACCAGGTACAACCTGAGCTGGGAGATTTCCCTGCTGCCTCCCACAGCTCTGCTGGCTTTAGGGTGAAGCAAAATGTTTTCAGCCTAAACTGTGCTTTCCTTAACACTCATAGAAAATGCTGGTGTGAGCTTGAAGCCTCCCAAGCCCTTTGCTGGCAGCAGCCCAATATTAAGACAAATCAGTGGGAGAACTTGGTGGGTTAAGTGTGCCCTTCCCACTGCTCTGAACCTCCAAAGTCAGACCAGCACCAGCTGCATCTGACAGTAGGTGCACAGAGGCTCTAGCCAGTATAAATCCTATTTACAGGAAGTGCTAGAAAATTAATGTGAAAAATTCCAACTTGGTACGAAGCTTGCTGGTGAAGGTGTTGGGGACTCCCCTTCTCTGCCGTGGGAGGTTAATCCGTCACTTCACTGTAATAATATTTCTGGGCAGCATCTGTCATCTTCCAGTCGGCAGCCCGGAACTCGATGATCTCCAGCAGCAGGAGCTGGGACAGGGAGCTGAGCCCCTCCTGCAGAAGGAAGCCATCTCGGAGGAGGGAGAAGAGCTCGTCCATCCGCTGGGAATTCATCTTCTCCAGCTGCTCACCAATGCGGTGGAGCTGCAGGACCAAGCAGTCCACCTTCAGAAGGAAGAGCAGATGGCTGAACACAAAGCAATGGAGGCTCCTCTGCACCCCCCCGGGCTGTGCTTTTTACAGGTCCTTGGCAGGACAACAGGCACATCAGCAGCTCTTCCCTGCACTCACCTCCTCCTCCTTCTGCAGGCTGTCAGGCTGTGCCAGCCGGAACAGGCAGTCATACACAGGGTTCACCAGAGCCATCATGGGCATGTTGTTCACCTGCAAGGATAGAGGAGCATCATCACCCTGGGGCCAGAAAGGAGTCTGGAGCTATTTTAAATAGTTATTCCCTTGCTGCTCTCCAAAGGAGAAGGGAGCAGGATTTACCTGTGCTGTATTAGTGGGATTTACATCAGAGATCAGACATTTGAGTCTCCAGGAAGCAGAGGAGCTGAACAAATTATGTAAAAAACATCTATTTTTAAATGTAAGCAGGTAGTCGTGGGAAATACACCTGTTCCAACAGTATTTTTCCTGCCTGCAGCTCTAGTTGCATCATTTTTACATCTACTCCAAGCAGGAATTCAAAGTTCACACACTGCACAAAGGCCTGAAAGCAAACTCTGTCAGCAAACCCCACAGCAACTAAACCAGTGCCATCTGGGACATCTGGGAGCAGGCAAATCAGGGGATTTCAAACACCAGGTACAAAATAAGGAAGCTGAGACTTTGTGACTGTTCCTGAAGACTTCCTCTGCCTCTCCAAGCCCATAGGTAGCACCAGCCCTGGCAGCATCCATGTGCTGAGAACCAGCTCTGGCCCCCATGGCCCTGGGGCCCTGTACAACATCCACCCAACACCCGTGCCCTGGTATCCTGGGATGCCCAGGCCCTTCTGGCACTCCAGGCGGCAGCAGCTGGGTGCTCCTGCTCCAGCTCCTCACCCTCAGGTAGTCGAAGATGTTGCAGATGAAGGTGACGTAGCAGATCCAGGCCTGGAGTGAGCGGGTGCGCAGCTCCTCCCTGTCTTTGTACTCCTGCTGCAGCCGGTTCAGCAGGCTCCTCCGGAAGATGCTCTGGCCAACTTGTTTGCTCTCTGCCTATGAGCCCACAAAAGCAGGATGGAGGGATGAAACGGGTGCCAGAGGGGCAGGGGGATGCAAGACCACACAGATACCCTCCTGTGATTCCCAGAGAGGCAGAAAAGCCGCAACTCGCTGCCTGTGCCAGCCCACTGCTCCTCTGGATGCTGCCACTGCATGGGGCAAGTGGCAGGAGAGGAGAGATGGCCAAGGGGTCAGAGCACGTGGCTGGGGCAAGGGGCAAATCCCTTCCTGGCCCAGCCCAGGGACAACCCACACAACACAGCCCAGGTGTTTCGCTGTCCAGACACGAGCTCTCACCTGGATGATGGTGTAGCAGATGCGCCCAGCCTCCTTGCTGAATACACAGTCTTTGAGGGACTGGTCCACTATAATATTGGCCACTTTCTCCAGGTCCACATTACTGGGGTCTGCAGAGAAGAGAAATACTGTCAGGCTGAGAAATACCCAGCCCTCTTTGGCCCCTGATTGCTCTGGGGTACCTGGAAAGCAACCGAGGTCTGTGCAGGGCCCGGTACAGTCACGTTAAATGGTGCAGAAACTGCGCGTGGCAGAGGAGCTCATAAAAACCTGCTGACCTTTGAGGGCTGTTTTCAGCAGCTTCTGAGTTTCGGAGTCGAAGGACTGTATTTTGTACTCTTCTTTGCCCGTTTCCCCCATGACTGGTTTCCTCCAAGGGCAGGAGTCAGGGCAATGGATGAGCTAGTGACAGTCCCTGGGGAGGGAGCACACAGAGCTTAGTTGGACAGAGGCAAAGCTTCACCCATTTGCCACTCAGCAAATCCCAGGTAGAGCTGGAGCACAGGCTGTTTCCTGACAGCTCCCCACCCCAAGGAAACTCCTCTTTTATTAGGGCACCACTCCAGCCCTAGATCCAGGCAAATCCTCATTCCCACATATTTTAAAGCTTTGTTTCCTACCAGCTGATGATAGAACTTCATCTTCAGAGCCTTTATATTTTTCTGATACGAGATATGTTACAGGCAAAGCAGACCCAAAATATACCTATCTCACCTCAGAATGTTTCCCTGTGGCTGTATCACAGAGAAGCACACAGTGCTCCGTTGGGCCTTTGAAACATCAATTCAGCTGCTTTCATACAAAAATCTGGGAAGAGTCAAAGCCAGCACAAAAGCATCCAACACATGCTCACCAGAGCACCTCTCCTGCACCAGAGCCAGGCTCCCTCAGTTCCCAGCAGGACACAGCAAACTCAGCAGCCAAATCCCCAACAGCAACAGCTCCCATCTCATTCCTATGCAGTCAAGCACTGCTCTGCAGCACCAACAGTGCTCCTAACTAGTCTCTAGATTGATTTTCTTCTGCTTCATGATACAGTGAAGACAGCAAGAGGGTACGCACGACACAGAGAGGAAGGGCTTGCTCACACAGGATCTGCTGGATGGAAATGCAGGGCTGGCCAGATCGACAGCACAAACAGGAGAAGGCAATCAGCCAAATGAGTTTTGCCAGCTCGTCGAAATTCCTCGGCCATTACTCACCCCTCTCTGCAAACACGTCCCTAACCAGATCAAAGCCCAAGAGCCTTTAGGGGCATGGGACAGGTACCGTGGGCAGTCCCCTCACACACAGCACAACAGTAACTCAGAGCAGAGAGTAGCCATGGGGGTGACCACCTGCCGACGCTGCTCTCGCAGCCAAAGCTCTCACCTACCCTGGGACCGGCACAGAGGTTTCTTTCCCAGGTGGATTCACAAGCAGCTGGGTGCCCTCCGTGCCATGCCTGGTTGGCAAACACGTTCCTAGCCGACGTCTCCTCTCTCTGCATCTGCACTCATGGCATACTGCACTGCCAGTGGAGCAGCCCGAGATCACCAGCAGCCCCGTGTCCCACCGGCAGCATCTCCACGCAGAAGGAACCTGGCAAGAGCTCAGTGCCTCGCGCAGCACAGCGGGAAGCGCCCGAGCCCGTCTGGCAGCGTCTGTGCCGCCGCCGCCCAGCCCCTCTCCCGGAGCTTCCGTCCCCGCAGCTCCCTGGTACGGCTACGGCTGCTTTGAACTGCTGTGCCAAGTAACCCTGCTTAGAGCAAACCACAGTGTGTGAACACTGAGCCAGCCAGGTCTCGCCTACGCTAGAGACCCTGCTGCCAGCACCACCTTGTCTGAAGGGCTAGTGGCAGTGGGTGACATGGGGCACCTGTGGGTACCGACTGCTCCTCTGCCACTGGCTCCTGCTAAACGAGCCGTCCCGGGGACTGACACAGCTGGGATCAGCACCCTCAATCTGCCGGTGATCCACCAGCTCAGGTGCCAGGGCACCTGTGACCTGCGGGGTCACACCTGGCAGTGTGGGCTGGACAAGTCCTGGCCACTACAAGAGGGAGAAGAGCAGAGAGTCTCCTCTGCCACCCCATAGTATCTGCCCTAGGGGCTCTACCAGCCCCCGGGACCCCCATTCCATCCCCGCCGAGCTTCACGTGGAGCCCCCAGCGCCGAGACGCCTCTTGCCCGGGGCAGCTGGACCACCGGAGCCCCCAGGAACCCCCGCCGCTGCCTCCCGTCGCACCAGCCCCGCGGCTGGCACAAGCCCAAGGGCCACCGGACGGAGGGACAGGCGGATCCCGCGGAAAGCAGCCCCCGCGCTGCTCCGGGCCGGGCAGGGGGAGCCGGGCGCAGCCCCACCGACCTGCCGGCCGCCCCCGCTGTGTTCTCCGGCCGCCGGGGCATCGCCGGCACCTCCCGGGCCCCGCGCCCTCCCGGCACGGCCCAGGTTTCCTCTTAGGTCATTTCCTCGCCCGAGCCGGGGGAGGGACGGGCCGGGACGGGCGAGGGAGCCGCGGCAGCGCCACCGCCTGCGAGCGCCGGGGCGCGGCGGGCTGAGCCCCGGGCACGGCCGGCTGCCCCTCGGGAAACTCCCGGGCTCCCCCGGGCACGGCCGGCTGCCCCTCCAGACACCCTCCCGGGCACGGCCGGCTGACCTCCTTCCCCTGGGCACCCCCAGGCACGGCCGGCTGCTCCCGGGTGCCTCCCCAGACACCTCCAGGGCACGGCTGCTGCTTTTCCGACTCCCCCCCCGCCGGCGGGTCGCGGGCAGCACTCACCCCTCTGTCCTGGTCCCCCCGCGCGGCTCTGTCCCGGCGCTCTACGGGTGATAACGGTGTGAATTCCGCCCTTCCCTCCCGGGCCAGGGCAGGCTGCAGCCGAGTGGTATTAAAAAAATTAGTAGAAAAAAAAGTCAGGAAAGGGGAGATGCACTAAAGCAACGCACTGCAACAAGAGCTGAGTATGGTATAACACACTTCACGTTTTTCCTCTCAAATCTCAGCCATTTCACAAGGGAAGACCCCGCAGGGGGGGAAGCCTTCACAGCAGAGCAGCCAGGCTGCTGAAACCAGGGAATGGCTGAGGGAACACAGAACGGTTTGGGAACATTTTCCATAGCACTGTGCGGCCTGGCTGGATACAAACAAAGCCTGAGCTCACCCACCGAGGGTGTGAGACACAGGACTGGCCACCACAGCTCCAAAAGCCCCTCTAGGACACAGCAGTGGGAGTGGGCTGCACAAATCTCCCTTGGCTGATCCCTTTTGGTGCAGTTCTCAACAGCGATACCCAACACAGAGGGTACAGTTCTGCCTACTGCTGAGGAGCATCCACAAGCGAGCCATGGGAAGGGAAATCCAAATGGCTCCTGTTGCCCCATGCTCTGGGCCCTGCTTATTCTCCCTTTCAGGCACCAGGAGGACCATGATGCTCCTGTGGGGTCCAGCACAGGCACAAAGAGGACAGGAATAAACCAACTGCAGCCAGACACATACATAACAAAATATTTAATGTACCTTGTCTCAAAGGTAGGCACACTGTGCGTGTTGTGCTCAGATGCTTTCAGGAAACAGCAGCTGCAAAAGATCCACTCAGGCAATACAGCAAAATGCCACAGTTACAGTTTCTACATCACAAAAGAAACTTAAATCCAAATTAAATATGATCTATTCCAGTCCCAACTGCAAAACATTAATTTCT
Organism: Eulacestoma nigropectus; assembly: GCA_013397775.1. Classification (NCBI taxonomy): domain Eukaryota; kingdom Metazoa; phylum Chordata; class Aves; order Passeriformes; genus Eulacestoma; species Eulacestoma nigropectus. The sequence continues at coordinate 363,351 of VZTE01001011.1, forward strand.
TGTCAAAAATGATGCTGTGCAGCTCTGGATGATCATCCTGAGAGTCGGACTGTCCTAGGAACTCAGTGAGCCAGCCAGCACTGCAGGAAGCAGCATGTTCCTCACAGATCTTGTGTGTCTGAGGCCAGCTCAGAGCCGTGGTGGAGCCGCAAACAACCACGACACAACTCCTCGCCAATGCTCTGCCTGCTAAGGAGCTTTTGGATGTTCTGATGGTAAAAGGCACTAGAAGAAAACAAACGCAACTGCTGAGCAGCTTGTGATGTGAACTGCAGGCAAATCCCTGGTGATAGGATTAGCTTGGAAAGAAATCCCAATGGCCAAAATTGGCCAAGTCTCACAGCGAGACACTCGCCGCGTTGAAGTCACTTCACACTGAATGGGAGCGCGCAGCTTCCGAGAGCCAATCTGTCCCAGCACATGGGAGAACAAGGTGACCACAGATCTCTCCCATCTCCTGCTCCTCTAATTCTAAGAAATTTAGCTCCTAACAGTGTGCGTTTTGCCAGAGCAGCATGAGAAATAAGACTTATCCTCCTAGTGCTTCATTCAGCCTCAATCCCACAGAGAAAACAACATTCCTCTTAGAGTGCTTTCCCCAGCAAAGGGCACATGAGAAGTCTGTGAGGGACAGATGCTGCTGATCAGAGGTGAGTGATGAAGTGACTGTTGGATACAGCTCCTAATATTGTTGAGGTTGTCGTATCTTTCTCCCTCTCACTGGAAGCCCAGATGCCTTTATAGGCCTGTAACATTTGTGACTCACAGCCCAAAGTCCTCTGACCACAGTGTGTCTCTTCCACAGCCTGGGCCAGACAGGCATAACTTAAACTCCAGCTTTGCCATCTATTGGGTGGAGGCAAGCTCAGTTAATGCAAAGTGGGGGAAAAAACTACCCCAGAGAGGAAAAGCTATTCCATACTCTCCAGTGCTGCCCTCTCTGTGGAGCAGCCAAGCTGCCCATGCCTGCATCACCCCAAGCTCCACAGCAGCCTCGAGAACGTCATCTTAGCAGAGCACAGATCTTCCTATTCTTTCCTACTGCTGAGTTCCCAACCAGTTTCCCCCTATTTTGTGCAGTTTAACAGCAGCTCTTTGACATAAAGTGGAAAACAAGTCTTGCAATGTTTAGACAGGACGGATGAGTCCCCATTTCCTAAGGAAGCCTAGGTCAGCATTGAACATTTTCTGCTGTGGCCTGTCCCTGCTAACCATGACGGCATTGCTCTCACCAGCAACAAAAGACAATAACAAATCCAACCTGTTTGTGTCTGTTTTGAAAGGAGACATTTCTCTCCCTCAGAAGAATGTCATGAGGCTGAGTTCATTACTCCTTATGATGTCTTTCCAACAACAATAGGTGAACAATAAACAAAGGCTAAACATTGTTAAGATTTTAAGGCATCTCAGCCTAAACAACACAGGAAAATGCCAATAGGACTGAAGCACTTGGAGAAACTCACTCCACATTTTCTCCTCTAAACAAAACTACCATTTTTAGAGTACATGCAGCTCTCTCTCCCGCTTTAAGACTCACATATTGGCCTCCTGCCTGACACTAACACTGCTCAATGAACTTAATTTTACGCAGCTCAGTCACCTGCAGTTAAACAGCCACTTTGTACTCCAAGATCTCAAACCCACAGCAGACACAAAGTTATTTGGCCTGGGCTTGCAAGGAATTCTCCAGATACCTCAGCCACCAGTGAAACAGCTGTTCTTTAAAAACAGCCGCTCACAATAGCTCAGGGTAAGTGAGCAATGCTGATATGCTCAAAATTGCCAGGAGAAATTTCGTCAACAGAATGGAATTGGTCACGCTGGAATTTGGCCAGACCATTTGGGATTAACACCCTGAATACTGCAAAAGAGCTGGGAAAAGCTCTGTGTTAAGAGAAGAACCATCAAACCATCCTCCAAATAACTGCAGTGCTCTGCCTTATCCACCCCTAACTTTGACTAACGTGCTTTTGTAGGCAGGGCTCGGAACTCAGTCTTCCACACAGTCCAACCACACCCTGCAAGGCTTGAAAAAACACAGAATAAAAGAGGAGGAAGAAAGTAATTTTCCTCTTTTCCACTGTTACATAAATCAGAGTTGTTGGTAGGTTGTTTTGTTGGGTTTTTTAACCACTCATAAAACCTCTGAAACTCCAGAAAAACACTTTTCCATCTCTAATTCAATCATCCATGTGAAACACTCAGCCAACCAATTCCCATTTGATGTTCATTCCTTTCATTTCAGCAAATCTTGTCAAAACATTTTCATCTGCTAGCACCAGTACGGGACTGAGGTTCTGAAATGTTTTGAGGCCACTACAGAAACACTTGCTAGACACATTCAAAGGTGCTATTAAATAAATAATTTAAAAATTACTAGTTTCCACAGGACTTTCCCTTCATCATTTCAACTTAGAATAATTATTTCTTAACTCTATACAGCATTTATTTACTCACTGCTTTGAAGCAAAGAACCCTGAAGTAAGAATTGGGTTTGTGCGTTGAATCCCCTCAGAGTGGGGCTCTTAATATGCAGTTTTGCTTGAGAAAAGTGTGAGTGAGGCACTGCAAGCTCCTAAGAGATGTATGGCCAGATACCCAGGAAGAGAAATGGGAATTCAGGATACAATCAAGCTGACTGGACTTAAAGGAAGAACAAGTCTGGTCCAGCATGATCAGAGAAGATGCTGTGTTTAAGATGACAGAGAATGCACAGCCAGCAAGTGGTGACCAAGAAGCAGCAGTGGCAGCAAAGGAAAGGAAAACTGAGGGTCTGTGCACTAACGTGGCTTTACCTAACTTAACACCAGCAGGACAGAGTGACCTGTGCAACACCGAGTCAAGAATCTGGTGCAAACAGCAGGCACAGAGCAAGGGAATAAAGCTGTGCAGATGCAGTGCTAGGAAGTGGTGTTTGGTTGGTTAAGCAGCACTAGGCTGGGCCAGGATCCCCTCTCTGGGATCCAGGGCGAGCTCAGGGATTCACCCGCTTTATTGGGTGCCTTTCCAGAGCACAGGCGTTGCTAGGGAGTGATCTGTTGATTCCCCCTCTCCTCACTGAATGTGCACTGATATGAGAGGAGACAGAAGAAAAGTGCTCTGTTGAACGGCTTTCAGCCAAGCAGTTCAGTGTCTCCAGCAGAACTGCAGTCGCCTTCTCCTTCTGCTTGGTCCCAAGAGGCGATTCCCCACAGGCTGGGGGAGCTCTGGGAGCTCTGACGTTTCCAACACACTTGTGACAGAGCAAGGCCATCAGCCTCCCCTCCTGAGGAGAACAGCTGGCAGCCACGCATGTCCCTTTCAGCCTTCCTTCCTCCTTGTGCTCTCGGGGCTCTTCAGGGCGCACAGGAGGCCGCAGAACAGCTCGTACCAAAAGAAGATGAGGCCAGTGGAGAAGGCAGCCTTCAATAAGCTAGGAGAGAGGCCCTTGAAGAACCCACCTGGGCCCTCCTCTCGCATGATCTGCCTTATACAGTCCAGGAGACCCCCATACGTCCGTACCTGGGAGAGAAATGGCAACACGATTAAACAAGAAAACTTCAGGACAACTGGAAAAAAACCACAAAGATCCCCAAATTATACCACAGAAACATTATCTTGACATGCAGCTGGGAGATGCCTTTCTGGATAATATTATAACTAACTGAAAGTTTCAGAGACAGTCTAGAGAGAGCAAGATAGAGGAAATGTAGACATTTAGCATCAGCAATGGTTTATGCACATCCTTCATTGAATGGCTGTAAAACCTCTGCCTGCAACAACAGCATGACTTTATGGCACAGGTCTGTGAAGTCATTATTTCAGACTGTGCACCTGCTGTTTTCTATCCCCTTCACTCTCTAAGAAGGGACAATTTTTGAGTTTTCTGACAGAAAGAAAACACAGCTACATCACTCAGAAGTTTCCAAATTAGCTGTCTGCATGTCGTGTTACACTGTGCAGTTTTAACTTCTTGTGACACATCAATGCCAAGAACAAATTCTGTATCTCACTGCAAGAGGAAAAGCATCCAATGCAATGGGCTGAGACATCGAAATCCTATTCCAGAGTTTCTTAGGGTACAGACTGATTTCCTTCTCTGATCCAAGGAATTTTAAGGAAAAGAGAAAATTTCCACATTTCATGGAAAAAAAAGAGAAAGTTCCTTGAAAGATCTGTATTTGTCTTCAAGTGTATTTCAAGGTGGTAACAATGGTGTTAAAAGAACACTAGGGTATTTAATTAGCTTTGAATTTCAGGCCATTCTCGTACATAAGACATGCTGAACACCTGGTGCCTATTCCTTGTATCAAAATATTAATTGCAGAAGAGAAGCCTGACAGCCAGGTGACCCCAGCACAGAGCCAGTGTCATCCTCTGCTAGTAATTCGGTTCTGAATCAGAAATACCAAGCTGCAACTAGAAAAGTAAAGTAAATCAAAACCTCTTTGCCTCTCTGACTCACCCCCAGCTCCAAGGCACAGCTGATGGAGAGGGATGACAAGCCAGAGCACAGGTATGTTGGACAGTGTCATAAAATAAACACAGTATGTTCATGCATAAATTCACATTATTAAATGAGACCAATGCTCAGTGGCAGCTCCCAACCCAAACATGAACTCAACAGGTACTCAACAGGTGAATTGTCACTGCATTCCAGTGCACTGGACTAGCTCCATTCTCAGGAAAATCCACCACTTACAACATTTCTCACCTGCCCAAAGGCTGCCCGAGCGTGCTCAAAGCCACCCACTTGCAGTCGCTTTTTGACCACATCCAAGGGGTATGTGAGAGTTTTGCTGATGACTCCAGCACAGCTGCCACAAACAAGGTTTTTAATGTTGCCTGAGAAGCAAAAAGGGAAAAGGATAGAAAGGAGGTAAAAAAGAGGATTAGCAGGCAATTCTGATTAAAGATCATAAGAGGTAAGCTAAAAATCACTTTTCACAAGAAGTAAGGTCAAAAAAGTCCTTTGAAGTTACAACACCTCTTCTGCATAGTTTGGGCCAAAGAATCTCAAGCTGTATTTTTTCAGGCTTGAAATGTCTGTTGGAATCAGAGGACCAGCTCCTCTTGGTCCATTACACTGACTTACGGTTTTACTCTGCTCAAAAAAACCCAGTCCCCAGTCACCAGACAACTTGCTGCCAGTGGATGGAAAAGTTTTCGTGCCCCCCCCATCCCCCCAGTAAAAGCCTGGTCACTGGAAATCTTGCACCCCTGACTGCTCAGGCTGATGTATTCTGGATTGGAATGTCACAAGCAGACACTACCTGATGATTTCAGAGGCTTGTGGAGTTCTGCATTAGACTCTTTCCTGACAAACATGAGCCCCCAGCACAAAACCACCATCAGCCTCTGCCACCTAAAATTAAATATGCAGACATGATATTGAAAAGTCTAGTTCCTCTACTGAAGAGATTCCACTGAGGAACAAAGCCACACCGCTGCTGCATCCCTCTCTCTCAAAGAGGCACAGGTATCTAGAACTGCAAAGATGACAGGTTGCATCAGGATGAGGTTCCCTTACAATGGAGCTAGAAACCAACATAAAAAAATCAAATCAAGAGCCTGGCTAAATGAAGACTAAATGAATCCTCTTCTCTAACAGCTGTGCTAGAATCTGCAGGCAGATTTACTATGGAAATCCAAGAGTCCTGTCCCCACAGCACTAATGAAACAGAGAAAGATTATGCCAGCACTGTCTTCCCACAGTATCGGTAACGTGACGCTGCTCAAGAAAGAGCACCCTGGCTTGTGACACTTCACTTTTCCATTCACCCATTTTCATCACGGTTATTCCACAATGGAAGCTGTTTGTGAACTCCACTGTACTTAATGTGGCAGTTCCGTGCAGGGGTAAGAATGAGAGGTGGGAAATTGAAATACTTTTCAGATGTTGCATCAAAAAATGTGAAAGGACTAATAGAGCTTACATCAGTCACCCAAACCAGCATTCATCCTTTCTCTCCTGACTGCAGCCATCACTGTCCCAAGTTCCTACCTCCATTCTTTCCTTCAGCTGGAACCATCCGTTTGGAAAACTGCTGCAGGATGTTGTAGAAGAAGAACTGGAGACCAGCGTATGGGAAGATAGCAACGAGTGTGGGGGTCAAACCTCTGTAGAAAGTCCGAGGCCCTTCTGTCTGGTACATGGTCACCACTGCATGGCGAAGGTTCGGGTAGATCTGGACAACAAGGAAGAGGCTGAGTGACTCTCCAGTGAACTTAAAAACAGCAAACCAAACGTCATGTCATTTCCCAGTAATGGGTATAGGAATTTCCCACTGCCCAAAATACAACTGTCTTCAGCAAAAAGTGATGAGCAAGGTGATTTTCCACACCCTCAGTGTTCTCTACGAAGGCCTTGTGACTTAGAAGAAACAAGGCACAGAGCTGAGTCCTGAGACCACCTACATCACAGACAGGATTATTTTTCTTTTAACAGCTCTTAACTCCTGCAACACAATTCATATACATATTGTAATTCTACTACAGGCTAAATAGAGAAATGGCTCTGCTACAAATCTATCTCATTATTATAGACCTAATTAGCACAGAGACCAATTCTTGTGTAAATAAGAACATGAAGCACAGGTGAAAGGTGACTGGTTTCAAGTATCATCCCCATCATTATCTAAACATGACTCTCTGCATGTGGAAAGTTTCAAAATTGCAATGTTCAACAGCCTGGGGAGTGGGTTCTATAAAAGGTCAACAGCCAAAGCAAAAATTGAGTTATCCTGTTAAGGATAGTTTCTCCTTTCTGGATCACCTGTCAGGATCAGAAGCAGCAAAAGACCATTAGGAAAGCTGTGTCAACAGCACGGAGGATAACTGGGCAACAGTGAAAACACTGCCCGTAAATGCACCTGCTCCTTCATTTTAACACACATGCTGTACGTACTTTCAAACCTCCTGCAGCTTCAGACCCGTGAAATATTGCCACTGCTATGGATGACAATTCCAACATGGAATGCTAAGCCTCACCTTTGGCTCACCCTGGGCAGCAAAGCGGGTGCGCAGCGTGTCCACAGGCTGGACTGCGACCGTAGCTGTGCAGGCAGCCAGGCCCCCGCATACCAGGTGCACGAAGGAGTCGCGGGCGTTGAAGGAGGTGACGTTGTGCACCAATTCTGTCAGGCTCTCGAATGCCATGAACTTGCAGAAACAAACGCACACGGGTGAGGAAACCGATCCTTATGACTCACACAGGTCTCCCACTCCTCTCTCATTTCACCAAAAGCTCCACCCCCCTGCTTGTTACCACCTTCTCTGTCCTTCAAAGTCCTCCCCAACTTGCAACGTGTAAAAATCCCTAAGCAGCCCGGGCAATGCTTGGGATACTCTGGTGTCTAACACTTCTGCTAATTCTTGCATCTAGAATCGTGAAAAACTCATTTTAATGTTCTATGTATCCAGAAGAGTGTTCAGCATGTCACAAATATGCTGTCCTTTACCCTTTCAGCCACTGCTCCTAAAACTGTTGTTAATGTTTACAAATTAAGCATAACAATGCTGTGTAAAACACCCTCATCAGCTTCACTGATTTCTTCCTAACAAGTCCTTAGGGCGGACAGCATGACCAGAAGCAAAAAACTGCCCAGGCTTGGGGCATGAACAGCTAAGCCAAGTGTCAGGAGTAGAGAGGGCTTATCTATGACACCAGATACAGACAGAGCTCTGTAGACAGTTTGCTGTCGTTGTGCTCCAGTCTGTTCAGCTAGCTCAGGAATATTAACTCAGGAATTATACACCAGTGTTAGACAGTTACACATCCTTCCCACTCCTGAACACAGCCGGTCTGAGGGAGGAGAGCAGTGTCCTGTGTACATACACTGTGCCCAGGTGATGCCTGGTCCCCTCACCTGAACAGCTCCGAAACCGATGGAAAGGAACTGAGCGGGAACATGGCCCTTCCAGAAGGCTGTCAAGCCCTCCTCCCGGAAGATGCGCTGCACAGCTTGCAGGATGCCGTGGTACTTGGCTGCAGGGTTTCTGGAGGAGAGCTGCTCGATCTGGAGCTGGAGGAAATGGGAGAAAATATTTTCAATTTCACCTTTCAACACTTGTTCAAGCGTCCAGTTCAGGAATTCATAACCCTGTCAGCCAGCCAATGCTAAGGGATGACATTCTGCCTTCCCACAGAACCGCAGTCATATCTGACTGAGATGTTATTTATGAAGGGCTCTAAAAGAATAAAAACGTGCATGAACACCAAGATAAGCAGGAGAGATGATGGTGAAATTCAGTCAGATAGTGGAAATCATTCACAAAAACAGAGAAAGAGAACGAACTATGAGAAACACAAGATTCCATTCCCACACAAGTTAAGCTATATAAATAGAAGTGGTGGACACAAGATAGCCCTACTTCCTTGCATAACCTGTACACAACGTAGGTGAGGGCTGACGAACGGATTTAGTGCTCTCTGGCTGCACAAGTGACCTGTTCAGCCAGGACACGATCAGCTCTGCTTCCTGACAGGCTCTTCCATCCCTGCCCCCGGCCACGCCGCGAGTGAGGTACCTGAAAGCGGATCTTAAGGATATCCAAGGGGCTGACAAGGACCCGAGTGACCAAGCCAGACGCTGATCCTGCTGCAGCCGCTTCCGCCGTAGACACGCACTTGGCTTCGGGATCGTAACCCACCATGCCTGCCGGCTGTCTCCAGCCTGGGCAGGGGCACAGGGGCAGTGAGTCCCCCCCCACACACCGAGCCGACAGCCTCTCCCCCCTCACAGAGCCCCCACCCCACAGTCCCCTCA
>VZTE01001011.1:372119-422272 GCA_013397775.1 Eulacestoma nigropectus
CCTCACCCCAAACCCCCTCCTCACCCCCTGGGACACACAGACGCCCCCCTCCACCACCCCCTCTGCTCCGCAGCTCCCGGCCCCGCCCGTGGCAGCTACCGGCGAGGGGTCCGAGCCGAGCCCGGTGGGACACGGGGTGTCCGGCCCTGGGCCGACTCCTGCCGCGCCGCCTCACCCGCTGCCGCGGCTCTGCACTGCGCCCGCGCGCCGCGGGGGCCGCTGGGAGATGTAGTCCCGAGAACGGCGCCCGCGCCGGCCCCGCCCGGAGTCCGCAACACGCGCGGGATGGCGCGTTCACAGAACCACGGGATCAACGGGGCTGGAAAAGACCTGAGACCATGGAGTCCAGCCTGTGATCCAACACCACCTTGTCAGCCAGCCCATGGCACTAAGTGCCACATCCAGTCTTTCCTATGACACCCCCAGGGACGGTGACACCTCCCTGGGCCGCCCGTTCCAATGTCTAATCACCCTTTCCATGAAGAAATTCCTCCTGATGTCCAACCTAAAGCTCCCCTGGTGCAGCTTAAGATTATGTCCTGTCACTTGTTACCTGGGAGAAGAGCCCGACTCCCATCTGGCTGCACCCTCGTGTCAGGGAGTTGTAGAGAGCAAGAAGGTCACCCCTGGATCCTCCCTTCTCCAGGTTAAACAACCCCAGCTCCCTCAGCCACTCCTCATCACACTTTTGATCCAGACCCTTCCTCAGCTCTATTGCCCTTCTCTGGTCCCACAAACCAGGGCTGTGAGAGAGGGGAAGGTCAGCACATGGCACACACTGCCCTCAGCACTGCTCCCACCACCACCACGACCACAGACCAACAAACCTTCTCTTGTCCCTATAAAGCACAGGGGAAGGAAGATTCTAAGCAACCCAAAGTACAGTAACACACCACTTCGAGCAACATGTTCTGCTACAGCATTCCAAAAAAGCCAAGCGCTTCAAGCCACACTGAATTTTCCATACTGACTTCTGGCACAAAAAAAAAGGGAAAAGAGAGAACTAATCATAGGAATATCCGGGCATTTCCACCATGACATCATCAGTATTTAAGCATAATAACTAAGAGCAACTATTAAAAAAACCACTCAAAACTCCCATGTGGGCCTTCTCCTATTGTATGTTAAAACCGACTATAACATTCACGCCCACGGGCACTTTCTGACCATTAGCAAGGGCTGGGGAGAAGCTGCAGAGAGCTGCCCACACACCTTGTTTAGCACAACAGAACCATTCCTCTTTAGGTAACAGAAGTGAAAACAATCTGCAGGGCCCCGATACAGCAGAGCCAAAGCCACAACAGCCTGAGCCTGGCTGCTGTGCTTACAGCAGCCCAACACTCACCTCCCCCTTTTAGCAAAAGGCTCCAGAACTGTCTGAACTACAAGCTCAGCCACACCTTGGTCAGTTAACTGAGAATAACAGACAGATGCTCAAGTGAAGAATTCAATGTATATTTATTATTCACAGTTAATTACTATCTACCAAATGCTGCTGCAGAGTTAAAGGATTAAGTACATAGGCCTTTTTTTTTATTTAAACACGGAATTTTTTTTTTAATATATATACACACACAAGACATATGTCTGCAAGGCTGCATGATATACACCAATTCCAAAATAAGGAAACAATCAAATGGTCCAGGTGTAGAATGCCATAGATTCCTTTTCCAATCACTTTACAAAGTGGGAAGAAAGTGAGTGACAGCTAGCAAGGAGAGGGGGAGAAAGTAATACTCTACAGGGTAGCTCTCTCTTTCATTTGCTGGAAAATTAAAGTGTAAGGCAGAGTCCATCTCAGGAGTAAAACTTTTTTTAACACTTAGTACAAAAAAAGGCACCCTCCAACAAAAGATTGCCCATGCTGAGGCAGGGCGGGAGGAGATCTCCGCTGCAGGTTGGGATGCGTTGGTGGGGTGAAGGGATCCAGCCAAACGGCCACCAAGGGAAAAAAACACAACTGAAGATTGGCACAGAGAGCGCTGCGGGCTGATTGCTTTCCTTCTGTCCAATTTAATGTCACACTGCTCTGGTGAGGAGCAAAGGGCCACCAGAAACGCCCCGGGGGTGCAGGGTGGGGAGAACAGTCACACACAGCCTGCTGTGAATGGGAGTGGGCGGGGAGCTACTTCAACAGGAACATTGACCTGAGGAGGGAGGAGAGACTGGAGAACAGGGATGCCAACTCCACTTCTCAAGAGCAACGACTGCAAATACTGCCTATCCAGGCCGAGAAGACAGGCTGATCACATGCATCACGTAGAAACATTCACTAAGAGCGTAAAGTTTTTTTTCAAGCACTATTTCTTGAGGTTTCTCTGCATTATGAAGTTTTCCACCAAAGGAATGTACATTTTGTAGGACATCTCAGGGCTATTATTTCTCAAATTCCCCCCTTAACCCTCCCTCCCCAAAATATCCTTCCTCATTTTCCCTGATCATTAACTTTCCCCTTTCTCTTACTTCTTCTGAGGCTCCTGGTTGCAGCTCTCCACCTCTGAGCAGCCTAAGTCGCCACTCGAATGCCTTAATTTTATTTTCCTTGGAATAAGGGAAGTTGAACAGTAAGACAAATCTGAAGATTAAAGCTCCATCTCTGTTTGTAGGTTTTTCTCAAGTGTCCATTAATAAAACCACCCTCCTTTGCCCCCTCTTCCCCCAAAGTATTTATTTACACATAGGCAGAAAAAAACCCTCTCTGAAAAGCTCTGGACTGTCCTTTTAACTTAAAAAAAAAATAAAAAAGAAAATAAGGGAAAGGCACTATGGAAAAAATTACAGAATGTGCTCAACCGTACACCTTTAAGAAAAAACAAAAAAGCTGTCAGCACAGCATTAATAGACTTCAGTTGTACGCTGGAGTTTCTCAAAGCAGCTCTGTGACTCAAAAGAAAAAACAGAACAAAAAGCCACACAACTCTTCTCCCTTCCTCTGTTTGGAAGCTGTTGAGCTTCAGAAGAAAGTACCAAAGGAGAAGAGACAATAAAAATTAGATTAACACCTCATCTTTCCCAGGCAAGAAATGCTGAATGTTGAAGGCAAAAGCAGAGACTGATGATTTTTGTTTTTTTTTAAAGGCAGGACTGTGGATTTGGTTCTTCTCTCATATCCCTTCATGTCAAATGAAGACCGTTTGCAGAGAGAGAAAATACCAGCAGAGTTTCTCCCTTTTCCTTTAACTGCATGGCTAGGACTTTATATGGCATTAAAACTTCATGCACTGATGGACAGAGGAGGAGGGGGAAACAAGAAGAGTTGTGGTGGTGAGACCTTAAGTGACCTTAAAACACTCATTCGCAACAAGAGTGAATAAAAGGGGATAACCCAGGAGCAGCTGAGGAAATTTGTTATTTTCATTTTTTGCTCTCTCTCCTTTTTTTATTTTCCTTTTTTTTTTTTCCTTTAAGATAAGTTTTGGTGTGTAAGTTGAACTCTTCCCCCCTGCCCCTGAAGTTCCGTAATGAGGGAAGGAGGATCACCTCCCGGTGAAAGGTGATTCCGGTTTTACCGCCGTGTGATTTTTAGGTCACTGGCTGCAGTTAGGCTCTGTATGTGTATTTACTGTTTCTCTGGTTTCCTTAAATAATCTCTAGTATTTATCTCTAGATGTTCCGGTTCACTGGGGTCACGTAGTTGCGTGGGAACATGCCCGTCTGTCCACGGCAAGCTCCCTTCCACCAGTTGGGGTCAGAATTGTCAAGGACTTGGATAAAGTCTCCGCGATGGAAGCCCAGCTCTCCTTCCTCTTGGGGATCAAAATCAAACAGGGCCTGAACGTATGTTGGTTGCTGAAAGGGGAAAGAGAAACATACACATAAGTGAGAATCACCCACGGCACTCCAGGCACCTGCTCCCGCGGGTAGGAGCTGCTCTTACACCACAGTTTAACAATAAACATTTGGTCTGTTCCCTTTCCCTGCAAGCCAGCTCCCAACAGCTGCAACAAGGTGCTAAAAACAACAAAACACAGGCTATAGAACACCCCAGAAAAAAGTCAAGTTTCTGTGAAAGAGCTGAAATAGAGCAGATGATTCTGATGTTTTTCTAGTATTTTTCACTCTTCGTGGCCTACTGTAAATCTGTGTTCTATTGCAATACAATAGTCTTGCTGCTTGCTTGTCCTGTTTTCACCAACTGACAGCACAAATATTACTGATCTACACGAAGCTCCCCCTAAAAACTGGATGTTGACATTTTACACATTTTTCTTAACTCTTCTGTCACAGAACATTTTGCCTGGTCAGCAAGTCTTCCATTCTGATGGAAAAGCTAACAGTTCATTTAAAATATGTTTGCAGTCTTAAAATTGTGAGGCCAGGAAGGTCTCTTCATGCTTGTCCTTCTCAGCCAGCTGTTTTCTCACCCTCTGTTTATCCCTGACCTAGCAGTGCAAAGCCAGGTGTTGAGTTCAGACAAACTGTGACAAAGTTGCCTGTGGCACCTGCAGCAGCACCCATTTCACACCCCTTGTCTTCAGGCTAGAACCAGAATGCTGTATGAGGAAGCAAAAGGATTTATCCAGAACTTAAAAAACATACGGTTACATGAAATATACAACTCTGATTGACCTGGGAAATGGAACAAAATAAAGAGTTGGATATATACACAAGCTGCTCTGCTGGCACTTCACAACAGTTTTTGGATTCTCTTCACACCGGCTAGATCCAAACCAGAGATGCTCCATACGCTGTAACCACCTCTTCAGGAAGGCCCAGTATCAAAGCCTCACTGAGGGCTGCACTTCTGGCTATGATCAGGTACAAACCAGAACAGAATCACAGAATTGTTTAGGTTGAAGACGACCTCTAAGATCACCAAGCCCAACCATTAACCCAGCACTTCCCTATCCTTTCTTACTGTGCCCTATTACAGGAGTAAATCCATTTTTAATTCACAGGAATCAGATGACCTTCCTGCAACAGAATCCATAAACATTACAACAAGCCAAATCTCCAAGCAGCAACAATAATTTTGCCTCAACTCAAGGGAGACCAGGAGTGCAGGTAGGCTTTGCACAAGAATGCAGCTTATTTACCAGTATAATTTTGACTGCAGGATCTAAAGATACACTTCCACAGGTAAAAAAATGTCAGTCAGCTTCTTTCCATCCCTATCCATCTACTCTGAAATGCAATCCCACTTCAGACTGTGGCTGCAATAGCCTGAACAGGGCACTCTGCAGGGATACTTCTCTTACCTGTGGCACCTGCTCAATGTCCCGGAGAAATATTTGCTGGTTCCTGGAGACAGATGTGGATCTGTGATAATCTACCAGCTCGTTCAAAGAATTGAACTTCACCACCCAAAGGAAATACTTGCCAGCCCCATCTCTAAGCACCTTGAAGTGCTGCACATCATTTCCAAACCTGTGTGGAAAGAATTAAGAACACAAAAGAGCACATTATTAGCCACAGAGAACTCCTTTTGGGATCATCAGCATAGAGTTTAGAACAAAAAGGTCCTTCAGGGCATAGTGAAAACGGTCTATGACATTGATAACATAGATGTAATCCCATAGCTGGCATCACATGTACTTCTTGATGTATGTTACATATGCCATCATCTGTGTTGCTGAAGATGGTGCAGAGAATCCCAAGGACAAATGCCATGGCCTTTGCAAGGTCACAGTAACACAGCTGCACCCTGGTGCCTTCCACTTCACATCCCCAAACACAGGATTGCCACTCAAACAGCACAAGCACTTTGGTTTAGCTCTTCACACCCAGCAGTTTCACAACTGACTCGAGCCACTTTCAGTCTGTGCCACTCTTGCCACGTTTCTCTGCTTCTCAGAGTCCCAGTCCCTCTCTCCCACAGCACTACTGGGTACGTGCAACAGTACAATGCATAAGCACCAGTCCGATCACAGGCAAATTCCTGGGAAAACACTGCCACGGGGAGGGTGGGATTGGCTCCTTTGGCAACCAGCATGGACTTGTGCAAAAGGCTCTCTTATGAAACAAAAGAACCTCTCTGGTCCTTAAAAAAACCCACAAAATAAAATGTAACAAAAAAAATCCCCTCAAAACCCAAAATGTTCAAAGATGATGCTGCACACATAAACCAGCAACTTCAATTCTGTGTTAACATTTTTTTCTGACAAATAATGGCATTCAGTTGAAGCTACATTTCCAACGGTTTTACTCTGAATAAAGAACTCTGAACTCTGGAGAGGTCCACTGGGATTTTCTAGATGGATGGCACATTGGTATTTTTACTTCAGCCTAAACCACTGAAAACAGAAAACAACTGTTCCCCCTTGGAACATGGCTCCTTTACATCAGTGGAGAAAGCAGACACTGCATTGAAACAACTCCTGGGTGCTGCCTCTGCTCTGTCTTCCTCAACCTGGGAGCTTCTCACTATTTCAAATCCTACAGATCACTGTCTAGGAAAAGGACTTTCCTAAATTATACACACAGTAAAAACCATCCAGCTGAGCCATTACCACCAGATGGCAACACCAGGCTGAACAGGCAGGCCCAACTATGCCATTGTAACTTTCTGTTTCTTAAAGGAATGCACTTCCTGCAATTGAAGCTTCCATTCATATCTAATATTCCAGCCCAGATGACTCTATCCAAGACAGAAATATACACATCTCTAAAATCAGTGGCTTTAATCCAGTTTGCTGGCATGACTCAGTGCTGCTGTACAGAAGGACAAAAATTTGATTATAGACCAAAGATGACCAGAAAAAAAAACCAAATCTTGTTGAGACAGATCACTGACAGCCACAGAAAACAGAGCCAGCTGGAACTGTGCATGAATAATTAAAAACGTTGTAAAGATTCTAAAGAAAATTTTGTTTATTTATGGTAGTAAAGGAGAAGATTATAGAAAATAATTAAAAAAAAAAAAAAGCCAAAATCAGCTGCTGAGGACAGATTCCCTCCCACCCTCGTCATACATTAAATTACTTCACATACCTTTTCAAGTTTCTAATACCTCTATTTGAGTGACTTCAGATCAGAGAATCACAGAATTGCTTGTGTTGGGAATCACCTAAGGATCACCTCATTCCAACCGTCCTCCCATGGGCAGGGACACCTTCCACTAGACCAGGTTGCTCCAAGCCCTGTCCAACCTGGCATTTAACACTTCCAGGGATGGGATAGCCACAGCTTCTTTGGGCAACCTGTGCCATGACCTCACCACCCTCACAGAGAAGAATTTCTTCCTAACCCATGTGGAATGCACTTGTGAGAGTTCCAATGGACCTCTGGTTTCACAGTTCCATGTCCCAGTGCTAGTCAATGGGAATATCACCAAAGCATGTGCCAAGCAGAGAAAAACATACTTGCAAATGTACTACACGGAGGAAAGATTAAGTAATAACTTGCACTGCAGAGGAGGAAGGAAGGATGGGAGGTTGTCCACACTGAGTGCTTTGTGACTGTAAGAGGGAGGAATGGGATCTACAAAGAAGCCACCATACAGTGCCTGGGCCTGTGTGAGCCACGTGCCACCAGGTCAGTCCTGTGGGCCCACTGCAAACCAGAGCAAAGATACTTGTTCTATCAGAGATGGAATAAATGTCACTAGAAGAACAGGAATGCTATAAGGCATCTGTGAGATTATTCCTGCTTCTCAGTGTTGACAATCACCTGCCCTTTACTCCCCAGTCTAAAGGAGCAGCAGATGCCTGATTAGCACACAACTGCTCCTGGGCATGACTTACTTGACTGAGAGGGAGAAGTCCCCAGGAGCACTCTCACTCTCCCTGATGAGGAAGGCACCATCGTGTCTCTGTTTGCCCAACATCTCTTCAGCCTTCGCTCGTGGAATCTTTCCAAAAAACCACCTGTGAAGGGAGGAAAAGAAAACAATAGGAGAGGTTAAGAATTTTAATCCTTTCATGGAAGAGCCAGAAACATCACGGCTCTGGAAAAAAGATCCCGTCTATGCACTGCCCCATCCTGCACAAGTCAAAAGTGCATTTTGTATCTAAATCAATTTCTGGTCTCTTTCAGATCAGGTGGTAAGACACATCTACTTCAGTAGATACAATCAGTATCTTCATCCAGCAGCTGTTTGCTCCTGCAGCCCAGAGTCCAATCTCTGAGCCCTACCAGAGTCCTATGGTCCAAGACAGGTATCGTCTGCAAGAAAGCTGAGGCAGGTGCCAGAACTGCAGTTACACACAGACCAAGTGAGAAAAGTTCCTTCAAGGTCTTTCTGCTCCATGGCAGAGGAGTGCTGAGCTAGGCATGGATTCTGTTCCAGAAAAGATGCTGATGCCACTTGTTTCAGGAGCCTCTTTTCTTGCTTTCTCCCACAGGCAGGACAATCCAGTAGCTTTCACAGGAGTCACATGAAGTAGCTGCCTCCTGGAAACCACATCCAAAGTTCTCACCAGCCACAGGCTGACCATGACACCGAGGCTGAACCTACCTCAGGCCACCAGATCATCAGCACTGACCAACAGCCTGGTCACGGGATCCTTGCCCCCATTTACATTTGCATTTCCAGACTAATTCAAGATTAAAGGCAAAGAAGGGATGAGTGGTAGGTCACATGGCATGAGAAAAGCAGAAGCATCTTCACAATAAAAAGCGGAGCTTTCAGCTCTGAGGAACAGATCACACAGGACAGCAGCACTTCTCACACCCACACCCACGCAGATGACTGACCTCTATCAGAGGAGAGCATTTCGTAACAAGAGCTCCACTCACACAGCCCACTGTCTGCACGGAAGGTTTTGCTGCAGCAACAAGGCAGGAGTTGAAGAATCCTTCCTGAAACAGTCATTCTTAAGAGAAGGTGGAGCTCTTGTGATGTCACAAAGCCACCAGATCTTTCTCTCTAAGGGGAAACTACCTCTAGAGCTGAAGAAGGACTGATTACTTCATCACCAAACATGCTTTACTTGCTTGAAATTCTCACTGTGTCCTTTTTATCCCCTGGAATGAAAAGGAAAAGCTTCCTTCCTCAACCATCCTATTTCCAGTGATGAAGAACTTCATGGCATTTTGTACATTCTGGGTGGCTTAGCACTTGTGCTGCTTCTTGGTACCTGAGCTGAGGTGGTGGCAGACCACCACGGGAGACCCACCTGCCCCTCACTGCCCTCAAAAATCAACCAAGAGAAACCGTTAAGTGAAACTCCTTCAGAATTCAAAGGTAGTATTTAATTTCCTGGGCTTCTGGCACTACTGTCAGAAAGACAAGGAAGTCTTGAATTTTCTCTCTGCCAAATGCTGCTTAAAGCAAGCTTTATATTATGATTTTAGATATCTTGCCATATTTGTTTACAAAGTATCTTAATCCTGTTTAGTTCTCATATGATTCTCAATTACTCACTTGTGACAAAGTCTCATCTTAAACACAAACAAAAAACAACCTCACCTTTCTCTGTAAAGTAAGAAGGAAAGCCTGAAAAAGCTTAACAGAATCCTTCCTGAAGCCTCAACAGCATACCCGTTTTCCCCCTAAATTTTACTGAATCACTACAAAGTAGAAGTGTACTATTCTTTTACAAGAAATAACACTTCCAAAGTGACAACGCCAAACTACTTAAGTTTTCTGCCAGCTGCTTCTAAGGCACTTTAAATAGAAAGACTAAAAATCTTTCACAATTCTTGAGCTTCCTTGCAGTTTTATGGCTTCACTACCACATTAGCCAGAGCAAAAGAACGTGAATTAGAAAATTAAAAGACAACTCCAGAGATGAAACAAATGAAGTTATTTTGCAGGACTACTGTCTACTTAAGAACACAGTTGTAAAGCAGCAGAAGTGTTGTGCACATATCTTTGCTACAGAATGTCTGAAAAAATTAACCAACGTCACAGCATGTCAAAAATAATTTGTGGAGAATTAGGCAAAGTGACCACGACATTCCCACAACTTTTCTTCTGAAGGGCTAAGCCTGATAAGGCTTGACTCCAACAAGCTCTGTAATGCAGGTGAAACTCATCCTGTCAGCACTGCAGAACCAAATGCAGGCATTCCTGCTGATGCTGCATAGCCAGAGGGAGCTGCACTGATTGTACAGCACAGGTTCTCATCGCTTCCAGCATCCTCTTAATCGGCACTTCGGCAATTCCTTCGGCTTCACTTCGCACAATCATTCCACTTGGCCAAGTTCCTCCATAGAAATTACAATACTGCAAAGTGAGACTTCAGCAATATCCCCAGGATAAGCTGATAACAAACACAGAGACCTGAGATAGCCTGGATCAGATCCATGGTGTGTTTCATAAACAGCAAAGTCTTCCCCTGCCCCCTTCAAGAGCAAGGTGTGCTGTGCCTTCACAGGAACCTCCCTGCCCAGAGCTTTCCATAGCTCTTCTCTGCCCTGCCTAGTTCTGCTCAGTGTTTGCTTTGTTAACTGAGGTGGCAATTCAGATTAACCGTTCAGGTTAATCCCCAGGTGAGTCTGGTCACTGAGAGGTGCCACATTTTCCTTTCAGCTTCATTTGCTGGTAGTTACAAAGTAATCTGTAAGATTTGCAAAATACAAGTAAGGAAGAACACTGCATTTAATACCAGCTGTGCAGTTGGATGATTTAAGTCTTGGATCCTAGGACAGGATTTAAAGCCATTTTCAGTTGCTTTCTTTCCAAAACATCTTGAAAATGATTTGATACTAGTCTGAGAAAAGGAACATTCTCACTGCTCAGCTGCCTACAGTTTGCTTTTTGTATGACCTGTATGACTGGAGAGCTCTGCACTACAGCTAAGCGAACATTATGCTATAAAAACTTTTGCATAATTTCCAAGGGTTGTTAATGCAGTAGTTAAGACTCAGCATTGCTGACACATGGCACTGCCTCCGTCCAGATGCCATCGGCAGTTTAAAACATCTTCAGATAAGATCAAATTAACTATGCTTAAAAACCACGACCAATTCACCCACTTGCAGGCTCAAATATTGTTCATTCCCTTTTGATATAAAAAAAGTGAAAAACCGACAGCTTTATTCCTCTAAAACAAAATACAGTGGAGGATCACATACTAAACTATCATCATAGGAGGCATCACTGCAGGATAACTCAAATGCCTGAAAAATTGTCACGAGAAGGTACAAGTATCAAATCAACGTGAGAGAAATGGCAATGTGGATTTGTGATCCCCAGTGGACTGGTAAAATCAGGGTAAACCAGACATGTTAGTACAGAAAACAAGGCTTTAAACGATTTCAGAATTTTCTTGTGTGTCCTTGCTTCACTTCCCAGTTGGCTGCACTAAAGTATGACACCTCTTCTCCCTTCTTGGGGCCCAGTCCCTCAGAAGCTTCCTTCTGCTATTTCAAAAGAGCCCTTAGAAAAATAATTCTTGATTGCATTTAACTGCAGTATCTTCATTATATAATGACAGTCAACACTTACATACATCATCAGTTTTTGTGAGCAAATGAAACGCTACAGCTCCTTGTAAAAACCCTGATTACAGGTTTTGCTGCTCCCTCCTAAACCTTCCTTTGAATCTGTAACCCAAAGCTTGCTGTTCTTGTTCAGATGTTGCAGGATCTCAAAGGTTGACAGAACCAAAGTTTAGCAGAAGACAGCAGAAACACATGAACCGACACAAAGAAAATACCCAGTCATGAAATGCTACAGTTTTCATATGCTGGCTTTATTACACCTAGGGGGAAAGGTTCAAAGTAGTTACTCAAACATAGCTCTCTGGAGCAGCAGATCAAGGCAATAATACTTGTGTAACAGCACTTTGAGGTCGGCCTGTTTTGTGAGGAAGGTGTTGGACCAGACGACTGTTACAGGTCCTGTCCAACCTTAACAATTCTGTGATTCTATACTGAGGATGTGACAGACATACTGCAAGTTCAGCTCCAAATACCCTTCACCTTTTGCTGAGCTGTGAATGACATGATTTTTACTCTTAGCTGCTGAGTCAGTAAAATTGAGAATCATCACAAGAACACAGACACTTTTCCTGGGGCAGTGGTAGTGACAACTCTCTCCTAAAGGGTTTTCTGCTGGTTTATGGCTGCTAATCCCAAGGTTCCTCTGTCTGACCCTAAAAAACACCAGAGCAAGCACCAGAAAAGCCTCCCAAAATACCCTGCTATGCAGCTACTGTGAAAGGAGTTAAAGCAAACATTACAGCCAGAGACACGCAACTCACCAGCCATCCTTTATCTGTCCTTACATTTGAGTAGATCTGGTAAAATTTTAGCAGAAAACCATCCTTTTGCTTGTGAGGATGCCCAGAGTAAGATCAAGGGAGCCTATCCCAAAAGCTCTACTTACGGATGAGGTTTCATTTCTATGTAGTTCTTGGGAATGAAGCCGTCTTTTCCGTTGAGTTCTGCCTTGTACCAATTCTGATCGCATTCTTCATTCAAAACCTGAAGGAAGGAAGCAAACAAAAATAAGGCTTGAGATACATTCAAGATACAAGCAAAACTGATGAAGGTACCAGGTTATTCTTCCCATTTGTGTTGAGCAGTTTTAATAAAGTTAAACACATTCAAACAGCAAATGTAGATGAACAAAGTTCCTTCTTTTTATTTTTTAAGGGGATACTTTTCTTGCTGTAATTTTAAACATGAAAGAAAGATCAGGAGTCACAAGAGAGGAGCCACATGAAAAGGTAGTTTTAAAAAGCACAAATTGATACTTCAAGGCATACTTGCACTAAAAACTTCGATGCTTTATTTTTCATTGAATTTCTGTCAACTGGTACAGTGCAATAGGCAAGCCTGGTACACTGACTGAAAGCAGTCCCTCCAATATTGTATTATGTTCTGTAAGTAAAACCATGCTAGCGCTTGGAACTACCTCTCCTTAAGATGATTTTATTTTGTGTTGGAAGTAAACACCTCAGAGAACCTGCCCCCTTCCCTTTACGATTAAACACCACAACTACACTTTTCCTCGAGCACTTTCATTTCTTCTCAGCTTTCTCAGGAGGATCCAACAAAAAGCTAGATCTGAGTTAAAAAAATAAAAACTTAAAGCCTCAAGTCACAAAAGTCTCACATGATTAGCATTGCCTGAATGCAGGAATACAAGGAAGTGCAAAGAGAAAGAAACATGAATGCAGATCCAGAGATCATATACTACACATACACAGTTACGGTGAAGATATCCACCAAACCCTCAAACTAACTCTTTTGCTATGCCATTATGTTTCTTTATTTCAAGGGTGGTGAGAGAAAATAAAAAAAAAAAAAAAAGGAGAAAGTAAAAGCAAACAAGAATTTGCAAGTGCATGTGTTATTCTTACAGCTGATGGGAGTGCTTCAGAAAATTAAAGATCAAGTGCTTGCTGCCTTTCAAAAATATGTGACACACCAACGCCCTAAATCTGCCTCACTGCTGATTGTATGTCAGAGAAAAACCTCAAAACCTACTGAAATGAAATGCGGCAAAGAGAGAGCAAAACGTGAACCTTCTCAGCGAATTATAGTGGGTAACAGTTACTTGGATGTTCCTTAACTCCCAAGGGAAGAGGCTGATGGGATGTACATTCCCCGGGTGCCAGCACTTCCACTGGGGAACTAGCACAACAGCAGGGCCACATCTACAGAACTCTAGGTGAGCAAAGATATCCATCTTTATGGCCCATTTCAGGATATTTTCAGCTGAAGAGGCTTTAACACTTAAAAGATCCCAAGTACTTTCTTATGGATGAAAACATTCAAGCTGTCTTTTGTGCAGTTACTACTCTGGGCTTCCATGCATTTATTTACAAGCACTGTTCCAGAATGCACAGCAGAGTTCAGTCATATAGCTGGGATAATCTGAGCACAGGTCATGAGCAGTTCAAGCGTGGCCCTGTTACAGGCTCTGACGTAAGAGCTCACACATGGAGAGCTGCCCTGGATCAGCTGATGTCTGCTGGACTGCCTTCGAGCTGCAGGACAGCGATCTGGGCAGGGACTGATTCCTCCTCAGCATGAAATACAGGGAGAGACACCAGCAGGAGTTCTGGGATACTGAACAGGGACGACAGAGATCAAAAACAGGTGTGTAAAAAAGTGAATTGCACAGAGACCAGGGAGGACACAAGCTGAAGCCCAGATATATAACTCAGTCATACAAAGATTTCAGCACACAGCAACCAAGAATCAGTAATTTGGGGCTGTTCTGCAACTCAAGCTGCCTTCACTAGAGTCCTACACAAAATAACACAACTCAAACAAAACACAATTTAATATCATTTCTAATAAACCAAATCTTACACAATGGTGTGCATTCCTTTATCAGAGGTATCCTCCATGATCTTTGATCAGCTCAGGTGCTACAGACTTGTTTCATCACCATCAGAGAGCAGTTAAGGGATCTGGCAGTCTGTTCTTTTTCCAGAAAGAATGGGTAAACTGTAGTTTCATCTGAAGGACACTGCCACAGTTTTGTGGGTTTGGCAGTAGATATTAAAAAACTATCAGAAATTCTAATGCCCACATGTAAATTATTTTAATGAGTTTTATCTTGCTCTGAAGATATGCTAATAGATTTGGAGGAGCCAAATCACATCGGGCTTGGAGTACTCATTAATGCCTGGCTTGAAGCCAAATGCCAGCGAGGGAGCAGTACTGAGGGACGCATTAAGTTTTGTGACCAGAGTGAAAAATAGCTGATTAAAGGCAGGGTAAGGTAACTGCTTACATATCTGCACGTCCAACCCGTTCAGGGGACTTCTGCTGTAGTGATGAGCCCTTCACAGCTCCCCTCCCAGCGGCTTTGTTTGCTCCCAGGACCTTTTCCTGCCTCACACCCAGGCTGACATTATCTTCGCAGCCCGTAGTCCTTTCTAGGATCATTTTAACGAGCTGTCACAGCTCCATTCACACCCTGGCAGGCAGCCAAGGATCCATGCCTTGTGCTACGGACCAGAGAGCTCATACGCACACATTCACCCAGTAAACACCCCTGGGTTCCCCTTTCTGGCTCTTCTACAGAGAACAGAACACACTGTTTTCTTTCCAAAGCTCCATGTTCCCGTATCATTTCAGCAGGAGTCATCTCCACAACATAGATCTACAAAATAATTTTTCCTGACAGTGTCAGACACCCCTGGAGCTGCTCCCAATGCTTAACCAAGCAAAACTGACTTGTACTGAAGTGCCTTAAATTCAGGACAACTTTGCAGTCACATGCACAAAGCTGGAATTCTGGTAGCTCCTATGAAGTTATGGAGCTATTATCATGAAAACTGCAGAACAGTCCTGTAAAATTTCAGCTTTCAAAAAAAAATTATGCCACTAACATCCTTTAGTGAAATGTAACTAAAAAGTAAGTCAGGAACACACATAGGAATTTTGTGCATTGGTATGTCTGCCTTTGATGTTTACATCTGACACTGCTCTCTTATTTTAAATCATAAATCCACTGAAATGAAAGAACTGACTTTAAGAAATTAAACCATTTTACTGCAAAACGTTTTATGAAAAGCATCCAGTAAATCTATCTATTCTATACCTCCAAGTGATTTCCAGATAATAAATAAAATTTATCATCTGGATATTAAAACATAGTGCTATGCCTCTAAGAAAAGTAACAATTCTTAACTGAACCACAGTAAGATTTCCCTGGACTAACCAAAGCTACAAAATTTAATCTAAGTACCGCATGCATCATTGGATTTTGCTTTGAATAATTCGCCAAGTACAAAATGAAAACACAGATAAATTAAGTAACAAAATGAAACTTTAAAGATTCACTGCTCCAAACTGGACAGCCTTCAAGGCCTGCAAAAAATCTGAAACACTTTTTTAGCTCAACTAGTTCAAAACTGTTGCTCCCTGGGTAGGTCAAAAGCTAAAGCATTCCTCTGCATCCAGTCCCATGGCTGCCATAGATCTAATCAGGCCTGTGCCAGAGGGACTCTTCCTTTCACACTGGGGCATCTGTGCCTGAGAGGAGGAAGGAGGAAGTATATTTTTATCCCCTCCATTTGAAGCCATGCTGCCATGTGATGTCCTCAGCCCGCAGTCAGCCCTGGTTTACAGTAAGAGTGGCTCAACTGCGCCTGGCAGTTTCCCAGTTTGATAACAGCTCTTACCAACAAAAGCCCATCTGTTCCCATGGAAATGGAGAAGAGGCACCGAGGAAGAAGTGCACAGCAAAGCAGTTCCCAAGTTTTAGCTAGAACAGTTCATACACAGCAACCATCCCCAGCCATGTTCAATTCCATACCTAGCGAGTATTTCCAAGCACACTCTTGGGAATTGTACACCAGTCTCAAATCTCTCAAAACCAAACCACTTTCAGGAACATACAGGCACTAAATTAGAACAAAATAAGCTCAGCTCTCAAGCTGACACCCATATGCAAACATGAAACTAAATACAATGCCTCAAATGTTATGTGCTGTGAATTTAGCCAAATTAATCAGCATGCTTCAGTTTTGGAGAGACAAATCCCAAAAAACATATTCAGTGAGGGCTCTGAGTTTTGACTGAAGCTCCTCTTTTCCCTGAACTACAAAGTTTTGGGATTCTTGCTGTGCTAACTGAAACAGAAAGTTTCAACAGAAAGTTACAACTGCTGCAGTAGCACCTGTTATTGCCAATGTGGTTTTTCTCCTCCACAAAGTCACACTGACAATGCCACAAAGAAAACAATGCAGTATATTAAAAACATTCCCATAGTCTGAAGACTCCAAGGAAAGTCCCCACGACACTCAAACTAGGACAGGAATAAATGTTTCAAAGGCAGCAATTCTGCAACTGAATTTCTAAGCCTGGAAATCACTTGTCCCAGGATGAAATGGCCCTTGGGAGGAGGGTTCTCATGCTCAGCAGAGGTGCTTTAACACTGCTTTTCATTTCAGAGAAAAATGGCTCCTTTTCTGCTCCGAGAGTTATAAACTAGATATAAACCAGCAAGTAGAAACCGCTTCAAGGGAAACTATGTCTGGACTCAACAAAGCAAGTTCACCACAGTTCAATGTAAAACATTCTTGTTCTCTGCAAATTTATTGTAAATGGCACCACAGGATATCCAAAGTCATCTCTTCAGGGTTTTGCAAAGACAACCCAAGACATGGCCTGGTCACCTGCAGCTCCTGTCTCATCCTCATGTTGAACAAATGAATCCTCCTCCCTCTGGCTGCATGTCACCAAGGTGGCTGTGAGGCAGGAATGGCATCTTAAGGAAATCTGGGGAAATCTGCACATTAAAATGGCATTGTGACTCAGACCAGGCCAAATAAGTTTTTCTTTTATTTTCTTGATTTACTCATCACCCACAGTCCGCTTAATTTTAACTGCAAACTTTCAATGCAAAAAGATACACTGGACAATTAGGATGACTCAAGAACACATAAGTGCTAAAATATTTTAGCCCTTTCCTTAAATTCAATCTATCATGATAACACATAGGAAATGCAAAATATCCACATTTTTCAGAACAAAGTCCGAAGTACCACGTTTGGACATGCTTTAAGAAGACTGTGCATACTTGTTGTCTAGGTAGATATAAATAAGCTGTGGAAATGCTAACAACCACTGAGCAAATATTACCAAAAACAGCCAGAGAAAGATTGTTTCTTAAATTGCACTCAACTACCAAGTATTATAATATAATACCTAAATAATGGATGTAGATTGCACTATAATGAAGTAATG
The DNA here is from genome assembly GCA_013397775.1 of Eulacestoma nigropectus. Lineage (NCBI taxonomy): Eukaryota > Metazoa > Chordata > Aves > Passeriformes > Eulacestoma > Eulacestoma nigropectus. Next base: position 389,661 of record VZTE01001011.1, read on the forward strand.
TGTTATGGATACAGGTTTTCATTCTCGCTCGCCCCAATTCCCATTATCACTATAGAAACACTTCTTCCACCCACAGCTTTTTAAAGGCACAAGAAGAGCACAAAATACAAAGTCAAAAGAAAGTAATTTCAGAAAGTCTCCCCACCACAACAAAGTCCAGGGGTCCTTCTTCCCTACTCCGCAGTGGTGCTTTTGTCAGAAGCCTTATCTGAAGTGACACTGCTGCTACAACACACACGGACTTCGCACACCCACAGCCTTTACCACAACAGCCAAACAGCTGGAAGCAGGAGTCCAGAAGAGGAAATTTTGAAGCTTTTCAAAGCAGAAGGCTGATGTCTGGGTTACCAACTGCTGTCTTTAGTTTCTTTGAGAGGAAATTATGTCTAAGTTATTTTCATTCACCTTGAAGGAACCTGGAAATTCCTCCAAAGTAAAATACATGACAGAGTTGAGAGACAACAAACTAACAATAAAGTCACAGGACAAGGCCACTCTAGGATCTAAGCTTCTCTTTCCAAACCCTAAATAATATTGTCCTCCGTATCTGCTGCACAAAACTACTCACCACTGGAGGTCTGTGCAATATGAACATTTATAGATACATTCAGGATTACCCTTAACTTTCAAAAGGGTTGATGGGGAGAAGTAGCTGGGTAAGATTACAGGAAATGATGTTATTTTTAACTGCATGAGATAAAGACAAGTTGTCACTACAATTCCATGCAATATTTCACTATGCAAAACTCAAATCCATAGGAGCACTGACTAAAGTGGTCAAGAAATCCACAGCTGCACTGGCTGGCAGCACAGTAAAATCTGTTGTAACGATTTACAAAACCCCCTTTTTTTTTTTTTGGTAGGTAACACAAGAATACTTGAGATAACTTTACGTTAGCTGAGGCACAATCAAGTCTACCCACAAGGGCAGAACTCAGTACAGACTAACTCTCAGGCCTTGCCAGTCTGGTACTACCATGTCTCCTCTGGCAAAAGTCTTCAATTGTGAAGAGTCATTTATTTAAGATAACAGGAAAAAGAGAAGTAAAAAAAGAACAATCTAGACAAGAATTCTCTTTCTCTATGGCTCATCTTTTTTGGTTCATGTGGCACAAAGACGGGAGGAAAAAAACCCAGTATTGTAAAGTATACTGCAGTGAGCTCCAAAATGGCTAATGGAGATGCTGGATGGAGTCAATAAAGTTCAAGAAACTTTGCCATAGGTCTTGCATTCCTTCTGTGTAGGAAGTTTCCACTAGCACAAACACATGGAGGTAAAATGATAACAAATGTGCCAGTTCTGCCTCTGCTTTTGTGGTGGATACAGAGATGCCAGCCCCAGTGACTACAAAATTCCCTTCAAATTAGTCCTCCCACTATTACCACCTGTATAAAGGTTAAGCTGTAGATACCACAAATAGCCTATTTTCAAAAAGTTTGATGGAAAATCTCCCTAACAGAAAGCATGGCAGCCTGCAGCAAAAAAATCAGTATTAGTGATTTTACAATTCAAACAAAAATAGCTTAAAAGAGCTTGAAGTAGCTACAGCTCATATTCTAATTAGGCTTCCCACATCTCAAAGACCCCCAAGTGTTTCCAAAACAGCAGGGACTCTCAGAAGTGAGATTCATTTTATGTTCAGCAATTTTAAAGGTACTTCAGTGAACACTTAATTCTGACAAACTTCATAATATAAGGACTACTTCAACATTTGATGCTGCAAGGAATGCATGGTCTCATTCCAGTGCCTGATCAAAATGGAGTGCAAACCAGCAAAAAGCTTGTTAGCACAGCCTGAGCGCCACAGCTTGGCTCGAACATGCGAAGAGCAGAATGCTCAGGGATTCAGAAGAGCAGTTTCTTAAAAAGAGGAAGGGGAGTGTTGTTTTTCCCCAACAGACCAAGGGTTAGTTTACAGTCACTAAAGACCAGGATCAGGCGTCTTTTATAACGAGCTGTAGTGCTCAGGATGTTATCACGGAAACAGAAGACAAAACATCCTTCCTTAATCTCAAACCCAATCCAGACAAAATTCGGAAGCCCTGAAGAGCACAGCATTTGGTCGGCTTTCTGTTGTGCAGTGTGAATTAATTCACTCAGGTACTACTAGGGATGGGCATTTGCTTGCAAATGAGTTATTCACTGAGGTTTTATTTAGCATTGCTTAATTTAGGATTAAACAGGGTCCCAGAAAAACCACTATTGGTGAAACACAGACTGAAGAACAGGTCACGTGCTGAAGCCTAGAGAGCTCTATGCCATCCTCCCTCTTTTTTACTGAGGAAAGAAAACAGCCTTGAATTCTGAGTACAAACCTGCTCTATCTGGGAAAGGTTCAAAATCCAAAACCAGACCCCAGAATAACCCAAATGCATATATGCACATGTCTACATAAAGAACAGAGCACACATTGCCTCAAGCACCTAAATAAACCCTCAATTTCAAGAAGAAAAATTTTGAAAGACGTCTTTTTACCTACTGGTCAGAGTAAGGTCTCCTGGTTTCTATTCCTATATCTGCTGCTAACACCAGTGCTATAAATTCCAGGCCATCTTACAAGGGCTGTTCCAAGCTGCAACTTCAAGTTTAGCAACATGGACACCAAGCATAAAACATCTGTTATCATGTGCTCTAGACTATTTATCCCAGTACAACCAAACTACAACCTTTCAGGCCTTTAATGAAATTGTGAGGCTTTTGTAAGAGCTCTTGGCACAAGCTCTGAGGGATGAAGGTTGAAAGTCACTAACAGAAAATAATAAAAAAGAGCCATCAAACATTCCAATGAGAGTGTTTCAGAATTGCTTTCAAGCTTAACAGAGAAACAGCAGAAATATCAGCAGTGGGCTTGTGGCAGTTTGCAAGCATATCAAAATTATACATTCCTCACTTTCTGCACTTCTCTCATTGTGCTGGCTCTGTTGTAAGCCAGGACTTGATAGTGTGTCTCAAACAAAAACTGAAAAAGGTAATGAAGAACAAGCAATCATAGCATGTGCTTGTCCTTTTAGAACTTTACAATACAAATGAAGCTGGTCACTACAGTAAAATTGGAAATACCCTGGGGAAATACACATGCCTGACAGCCCATAGGTCAGACATTCACTGCTTGCAAAACCCATTAGTAATCTGCTTTGCATAACAATTTTACTTGAATACCTAGCAGTTCCTACTTCTATTTGCATGTGTCCTACTTTGTCCTGCTATCTCACTCAAATGCACCGCTGGAGAATTAATTTCTCACCATCTCAGGAGGAAGCAGATACACCTGTCCCAGAGACAGGGACAATTCCTCTGATTGTACAGCAGAGGCAGGACCAGAAGGCAGAGCTCTTGGCTGACTGTCCCACATGTTGCCTTTGAACACATCACAGACAGGAACCAAAACATTCACTAGAGGACAAGGGAAGGTTTGCACAAAACACAGGATAGTGCACCAGTAACAACCAGCCCTTGATCACCTCATGCTTGGTACCCCAAACCTCTACAGAGGATTATAACCCAGGATGCACTGGTAAGTCTGAGTGACTAACAACATGACGTACTTTGAAAACATGGAAAAAGTTAAAAGAAAAAATGTACATGCCTTGCACCGACAACCAGACAATTTGGTGAGGAGCAAGCCACATAGCTGCCTGCTACAAAGCAAAACTGAAGGAAAAAAATGTAAAGGTTGTCCAAAACCCAATTACATTTCTGTGGGAAGTACAATTAGAAACATTATCTGCTGCATTTTAAAACACACTAAGAAAAGATACAACCCCATAAAGGCCTTAAAAAAAAGAGTTCAAAGTACCAACTTTCAGGTTTTGTGTCTAAAGGAAACAAATTAACTTGAGCTGCAGCTGCTCTGTATTTTTCCAGTGAAAAAGCTATTGCAAACACGTGAGCAAAGGGTCCAACATGGTTCCAAAGATGAAAACAGGCAGATTCCTGCTATTAACGACAATAATGTAAGTAAGAGGGGGTAAAAAAAGGCTTTCAGCACAATTGGCACACATTTACAAGACAGATAACCTTTAATTTTTTTTTCTCTAAATACATGGTTTTGTTTAAAATGTTTTATTACTGTATTCAGTACACATTAATTTAACACTGCAGACAAGTTAACGGAGCAATAAAAACCTTAACTTTGCTTCATCTGGTTTTAAAACTTAAAAGCTTTAGGATTCTACTAGCACAGATTCTTATTTAATATTGATTGCTTAATATATTATGGCATTGTAAATTTTACAGAATGTCAAACAGTCTTACTCAGCTCTTTGTAAGAAAGATTCCAGGAATGCTATTTGACAACTAATTATCTACAGGACAAAGTTTCCTAGGTTAATTACATCCGATAGGACATATTGAAAAATATATTTGAAAAAAACTATGCAACACTATAGTTATTCTGATATTACTGAACTTTTGTACACCTCTTACTAATGGTCTTCAGAATCCACGGTTAAGTCATGCCTTGAAAGGCACAAAAACTTGTTCTACTAAACACAGAGCTATAAGCCAAAATCTAGTTGACTTAAGCCTTTATTCAGGAATAAGGATATTTGCAGGCATCTCTCAACATAGTCAGCAATCAAACGGTTAATACTGATACTGCACACATCTTGACCTTGGAATTAACCACCTTACTTGGGAATTCATAATTCTGAGCAGGAATTTCTACCCAGCTACAAACTCAGAGGCCACACTCTCAGTTTGGGGTGGCTCCAAGTTTGGCAGCAGCTCTGTGAGCTGGATTATGCAGTGGCTGCACCCTCCCACCTGTGCTCCTCGAAGTGGGAACAGGCACCTGTTCAGTTCCTCACACTGGAGAACTGATGTGCAGAAGAGTTTAGGGAGGTGCTGTATTTCTCAGCTGCCTGGTTGGCTCCACAGGAAGTGCAGGGCACAGCTCTGGGAGTGAATCAACAGAGGAGACGGGAAGGAAAGGAACAAGGCAGGACTGCTGGAGTGGGCATTGCCATGAAGGAAATATCCTTGTTCCAGTTACAAAGGACACAAATTCTCCCCAATTCTTGCAGCAACCCACCCCAAAATGTACACAGGCAAGAAGTGTTCCACTTGCTCTAAGATTTAAACGCAGCAGATCAGGGGAAGAAAGGGACAAGAGTTCAAGAAGGAGAAAGTGGGTAGTCCTGCTCTGGGGCAACAAAAATTTAGAACTCACTGACTGGAAGTGGGAGGAAGGGAAATGGGGAAGCAGGAGTGAGTGACTCAGGGGAGACCTAGATGTATTTGTGTTTTCTGATGACAGGCTTATTTGGACAAGTGTTAAGACTGTTTTTTTCAAGCTGTAAACTTTAATGGATAAAGATGGAAAGGAGAGTCAGGTCAGCCGTACCAGCCAGGTTAAGCTAACTGATCCTGGCAAGACACATCTAAAGATTTCTGCAGCACAGACAGAAAAAACTCAGACTTCATGCATGAAACAGCTCTAAAGTTCAGGGACACACAAGAAATACTGGTGGGCTCATCCATCATGTCTCTTTTTGTGCTCTATACTGCCAACAATGATAGCTGCTGGTCCTTCTGACAAGTTTAATTCTTTACAGGTTACATCACCCATGCGCAGAGCAAAAGTCATCCCTTCCATCCTACTACACATTGCAAAACAGCACACCGGAGAAAGCAGGGCTTTATGGTGTCTGAAATTACATGTTAATACCAGTGTACAAACCTCAAACCTTTTAGACACAGAATGTCAAGAGAGTGCTGACTGCAATAACCTCTTTGCAGCAACTCAACAATCAGAATTTGACAATCAGTATTTACTAATTTCTTTCACACCTAAGACCCACATGGACTTTTCTGCCAGTCCCCGGGGCATACTCTGCAATTTGCATTTGAAAGTACAGAAGATGGAAAAGCCCATGTTCCACTACCCTGAGACAGCTGCCCCAAATGTCACCACCACCCAGGTCAGGCCCCAGCTGCAAAGGCTCATCACTGGCCAATGAAGCTCAAGTTGCCATTTCCTCTTAGCACCAAAAAAGTTTTACTGCCTCAGTGATTCAAGAATAGTATTATCACCATCTATGTGAACTGCATTTTCCCCAACTTTAAAATACATCCTGACCTCCCCATCCGTGCATTTCAATCCTCATCCTACTGAGAAGAGTGAAATGAATGGTGTTGAAATCTAATTTTGAGATGAAAAATGAAAATTACTTTTAAAAGAACCACACAGGATTTTCTGAGCAATTGCTGCAAAGCAACAGTGCCAAGAGATCCTGGGCAGGGTCTGAGAACCCCTCCACTGTCAGTCTGTGCAAAGAAGCCAATTGAAATACATACCTATACGTATGTTTCAATATAATATATTTCAATATAATAAATATATAATTAAATATATAAAAATATTTTTTCCTATTGTTGTTAGCATGGGCAACGGCAGTTGCAACTGCACTTTTGAAAAAGCATAATTAAGCTTTGGTCATAAAATTTCCCAGGCTTATTGATGGAGAACAAAATGATATAAATGCTTGTGGGATGGAAAGACAAAGATTTTTATTAAGCAAACTTCACACACAAAATGGAAAAGAATAACTAGTGGTAGTTAGACCAGAAAATAGTATTTAAAGTAATCTAGAAAGCCTCGTTACTTTTCTACTGTGTTATGAAAAATCATCATCCAATCTCCACGCTATATGAGGCGTTCAGATGCAAGGCTTACTGCAGCTGCCTTACACCAATAGACACCACAAATTAAAGACTTGCCTCATCAATCCAGGGCTTCAAGAACTCTGTTTGCTAGAATTTTGTGCAGGAGTCTTATAGATCTTGTTTACAGAGCCAACCCCTGCCTCAAAGGGACTGCAATCTATGCTCTGCTTTGCCAAGAACCAAGTTCAGGGGAGAAAAGAAGAAAAGCTCTGTGTTTGCCACAGGAAGAGTTCATTGTGCTCATCTGAATTATCCTCCCCTTACAACAGAGGAGATATGATTCATATCAAGGGTCAAAGTCAACGAATTCTCAACATCTTTATTTTTCCTTCCACCCCTGACAGCTCCTCACTGAAGTTATTACTGGAGGAGTGTCACAGCAACAGCTCTTACCTCACCATCTATTCCCCCTTCCTCCTCCACTACCCCAAATGGAACAGGCTTGCTATCACCGAGCCAGCTCATGCAATTCTTTATTCTTTGCAATTTCCTACCTCTCATTTGAAAAACAAATACTTCACTGTTATCTAAAAATACATTAAAACGTTGCCAGCAACTCAGCACTTAAAGCAAAACAACCATCACCGCCCAGTGTGAATGCACAATAGAAGTAGCATTTTTGGTAAGGCAAATTTTTAAGGAGCTCTTGAGAACTGCAAGAAAAATAACTCAAGTTACAAAAAGAAAGGGCTGCTTTGCCATCATGAGCCTTGGCCAAATGCACAGCCCCAGGGCAGAAATGGAGACTGCCATCCACGTCAGCTTGCGGTGGCTGATCCAACTTGGATGGGAGTGCGCCCAGCACAACTACTTTATATCAAATCAAAGACAACCTTAGCTTTAAAAAAAAAAAAAAAAAAAGTAAACTCCCACACAAATCCAAAAAACCAAGCCAAAACAAAAAAAGCCACTAAACACAAAAAACCCCAAAACACAAAACCACAACAAAATCAAACCCAAACCTCACCAAACCTTTGTCCAGTTCACAGTACAATCTACAAATGTCTGTGCTACCACAATATGAGTGACACTCGACAGAGTGTCCTGTCTGTAAAGCTCAGACATGTCCCCAAGACAGCAATTCCACAAGAGGAGTTTGTGGCAGAGCTAAGTTCAGCTTCTCCCTGTATTTTCTTCCCTCCAGCCATTCATTCTCACCCCTTACTCTCCCCTCCTATGCTCTGCTGGCCCAAGTGTTTGAGGAGTTAGTTAAGACAGGACAGGGTGAAAGAAGAAAAAAAAAAAAAACAACAAAAACCCAAACATCACTTTCAAGGACTCATTTTTTTCCAACTTGCTCAGTCCCAGTGGAGCTCGGTCACTTGGCTGAATTCTATATCCACAGAGCACAGGAATTACAACTAGAGGAGAAGCTCAAGTGGTCTCTGTACTGCACAAAACAATAAGGCCTGACTAGTCAGACACTCCAGGCAGTTGGAGTTCCAGGCAGCAACTTCAGTGATGTTCCAGCACTGCAGATTCTCTCAAAATCAGGTGTAACAATATACACCACTGTAGAGAAAGGCACCATTTAGATGACCTATAAAAATAAGAGACCAAACACTGGAGGAGAAGGAACTTGCTTCTTCCTATCCCAGCTTCAAAGCACTAACACACCTTTTCCCCTGTCTCCAAATGTAGCTTCAGAATGGGAACTGGCAAATATGCTCTATGTTCAAAGATGACAAGTAGAATAGTCAGAGCAATATCCAAATGCTTTTAAAAGAATTCCCTACACTATCTGATCTAGAACTGCATCAGTGTAGTACAATAAAATCTCAACTATGCTACGAATCTGTTCAAACAGTTACAATAAAATACCAATCTCTTAAAGACAGAGAATCACATTTGCTTTTTAACTCCCACCATCAGCAGCTGTCCTTTTGCTTTCTTTCATTTCCAGGCCTGAAGAAGCAATACCACTTGTTTCATGATTGATGCCCAAAACTGTGTAGAGAGGACAGAGCTTCCTCCCCAGGTTTCAGACAAAGAGCTCTTAAAATCTTCAAAGTCCACCTGACAATGTTTGTTCAGTAAAACATGTTAGCCCAGTGCAGAAAATTCTTCTCTGTCACAGACTACAGAGTTAACCCTTTATAGTCAGTTAAAAGTGAAATGAGTTGCCAGTAACAAGAGTGAAGCTGTAGATAAGGAAAAAACAGGGAATTTTGTGCTCCAATTGAGTTGTCCCTTCTGCATTTAAACTGCCCAGCTAACTATTTTCCAGCATCTTGCATTAACTTCTGTGTTCTTGTAAGAAGATGAGGAGACACTCCATGAAGTTTTTTATTTTTGTGTGCCAAACACTGCGACAAAGCTCTGGAAAATCCTATTTCGTTTCAGAAAAGCTAGTAAATAAAGTAATTCTGACCTATTGGGAACTAAGAATTTCCCAAAATTTTGAACTGTAATAACCACTACTAATTTATTGTCATATGTGAATTGCATCCTCTGTAACTCAAAAGAATTGATTTACCCATCATTTTAGACTGTCTATTAAGACAAAAAACCCCAAACAAAAATTCCCAACAAACCCAACCAAAAAAAGCCCCAACCAACAAAGTGTATGACTCCAAGTAGCAAAGTCTTTGAGTGCTTTACTATTTCAGGATAAAATAAACATTTAATCTGGAGTTTGTAGAACACACCTCAATCACCTTTTTTCACTACATTTTTTGTAGCTGTTGAAGAAAGGGTTAAAGCCAGGACATTTTCAAATCTAGAGATTAAGTGTAATGAGATCAGAATAATAAGATTACCATAATCTGCCTCACACACATAGCTAGGATCAGCCCTAATCTCTTCATTTTGAGACAGATGGAAAAAGCATGAAATCAGAGATAACAGGAGGCCAATTTCCTAGAATCGGCAGCTTTGCAAGGTTCACCATAGCTGTAAGTCAATATTTTGCTAGATTTGTACCTATTTAACCAATTCTAATGTAACATACTGGACAGGAGAATCAGGCATCTCTAAATCCATACTACATAAACCGTAAGTAATACATCAATGTAATTTTAATATACTGCAAAATATTAAAGACTAATTTACTGAGACTGCAGCCAGTACCATTCCCAAATGCTTTAACTGGGACTGCAACGAGTAAAGAGCCAATCATTTGAAAAACAAAGATCTTAAAACTGCGCATGACCAGGGGCTGCTCATTGATTTTTCCTATAAGGTGGATAAACACGAAGTAGCAATTTGCGTCTGTGACCAGTCTGACAGAAAGCAGTTGCAGGAAGGGACAGTCTTAACCTCGCTTTAAGACAGAGTATTAAGGAGATGTAGCGTGGAACCATTCCTTAACTCTTCTTTCTGCAGGATATAGGCAGGGGAGAGGGGAGCTATGAAAGAGCCTCAAATATACAAGAGAGTGGTTATGGTGGCTACTGTCCTCCTACCTTGTTGGAAGATGGCCAAGAATCAATAGTAGGGAAACATAACAAAAAAAAAAGAAAAGAAAAAGAAAAGCACGCTGGATTTTAGCACTAAATAGGATCAGGATGATGCCTTAGGATTAAGTAACACTGTTAAGGGAAACAGAGGTAAGCAAGAAACCATCCAAGGAATTAAAAACAGAGTGGTGGCTGTAAGATAAATGGAAAACTGTTGCTCAAGCAGCTAACAGATTCTAACTTTTTCCCAGAAAAAAACCAGCCCTATGCTGCAGGACAGTAAAAGCCTCAGTTTCTCTAAATCAGGTCCTGCAACACTGCACCTGTGAGGTTCGATATGATGGTTTAGCAGCACTTGAAGACAGTTATGCAAAGACCTGAGAAAGGAAAAAAAAAAAAAAAAAGGTGCCACAAGATCCAATCTCTTACTGAGCAGGTTCACCTGTCAGTTCAGACTAATTACTCCATAACTCTCAGAGCACAGTTCCCATTCATCTGCTCTTGGCCAGTGATTTTACAACATGTCTTAATTCAGCCCACAAAAAGCCTGCTCACACTCTCACAGCCCTCGTGATTTTGTATTGTATTATATAGACACAGCCACAATCAGGAATTTGGTCGGTCTCCACACAAAGCTCTTTACTGCCTCAGCCCTGTCGGTACATATGCAGAACTTGCTGCCCCACCATCTGCTCATTTAAAATGTTAAATTTAACTCTCCTTTGTGGGGAAGACATGCAGATCTGCCAAAAGCACTTTTCACCGATTTCATTTTGGGATGGCTCCCTGGGGAAAGCCAGAAGAGGAGACCCAATCCCGTCAGTTCCGCAGGGCTGCATCAACAATCCCATCCTCACAAAAAGAACAGCAGCAACAATAGTGTAACTTTATCCTCCTGGCAGAGATGAATTTTTGCTATCAGAATCTCAATCCAATTGCATGTAAGCAAACCCTTGCTTAAAACAAGACACTTTCATAACTAGATTAGAAATTCAGTTATAAAGCAGCATTGACTAAAAATAAAGAGAAATTAATGAAGCTTATCTTTCCCTGTACAAATCAAGGCAATTTCAGTGCATAGAGCCATCAACATTTTGGCTCAGTATGACATAAGAGCTCAGTTTTCTACAATATAAAAAACACTGTTTAAGGCATTGAAACCACTAATTTACGACTGAGGAACTGCAATGATATTTATCAGAGATTTGTCACCTGCAGAGTGACAGTTTTAATCAGTGCATTTTTGATTAAGTTTATTTAATGTTTTTACCGACTTATGTCTAGCAACATCTTGAATTGAAGAGGAAAGCAACAGGTACTTAGTCTGGCCGATCTTCAGAGTGAGAATATTTAAGAGAAAAGGGAACTCTCCCCGTTTTCCTGTAACTTCGAAGCTGTTCCCACTTCCTTGCTGCTAGTGGGACACGCACACAAGAGGAAGGCACTTGCAAATGGTTTCTGATCCAAATGCTGAACATCATCTGACTCATTCCTGTCCCATTTGTATAATGCAAAGCACCCCAAGAGCCTGCAAACCTCTCTGAGTGTAAGTGAACAGATCAGACCACACCGGGGGCAGTTTGCACCACTGGCTCTAGAACACTAAACTCACTCCCAAACATTTCACAGGATGTCTCCAATCTCACCAAAGGAACTAAACGAGGAGAAAAGAGATGAAGCTTTACTGGACAACATTACATGAGCACCAGTGATTTCCCTGCTCATGTAACACTGAAAGGGGGAGAAAGAAAGGATAATAAACAGGCCATTTAATGCAAAAAGATTTTTAGAGGACTTGCTTTTAAAGGCTTGAGAGGGAACATTGCTGTTTCCTTGCACCCATGTTTCAATGGATGGGTGCAGGTCATCAGTCACACTTGAAAAGACACCAAACAAAAAACCCAACCTAGTTGGTTTAAAAACAACAACAACAACAAAAATCCAACCAGGATTACGCTAGTTTTGCACTAATACCCAAAGTTCAAAGACAGTTCAAACAGTCCATTATTACAGGCTGTTCAAGCCAGCTCTGGAGATTTTTAAGAGATGCAACTCTGGTCATTTCCACCCAGCCAGGTTTTACTAAGAGAAGAAGATTTCAACTAACAAATGTACCGAAAGATCTTTGTTCACCAAAGCCATGAGGAACACTGACTTCAGACTTCTAGGCCTGGAAGAAGCAAACCTTAACGTCAAAAAAACCAGTCACCAAGGCAAACACATTAAATAAAACATATATTAAAAAAACATATAGGAAAAATGGATTTCAGTGGATTTTGCAGGTAAATAACCTTTCTGAAAATAAACTTAATCACAGCTTTGCTTCACAGGTTGTTCTGAGTAATTATTCTAACAGTTTTAAAAGCCAGCAAAACCAAACTGCACCAACTGGTTATGCTCAGCGATCTTTCTAAAATCTATAGTTTCCCAAACAACTTGTTTCAGTTATAAATCCTTAATTTCTTTTCCAGGTTTCCTTAGGTCTTTGATCATGAGGCATAGAACTTATACGTCAATATTCTTAACATTGTATCTTAAGTAATTTTATTAGGAAGACTTGGACAATTCACTTATCCACCATCAATCCCATCTTTTACACAAGTGCAAATATTCCAGCCTCTCCAGCACAAAGCTTCCTCAGTGCTTTCCCAGTGACTCGTGCCTTTAGCATATGCAAACCTCAACAGGGCTAACACACCAAATTCTCTAGAAACAGAGTAGGGTTGGTGTACCAACATCTCATGTTGATCTTCAATCCATGATAACTTTCAGAAGAAATGTATGATTGCTTTCAGGCTGCTACAGGATAATGAACTATTATATTCCAGAAATCTCTTAATGACATTTAAGTTTAGCCTATTTTTGGGTCACAACAGGCCTGAGTCAAAAAGTGATGATTCATTCCAACATTAATCCATTCTTCTTTCTTCTCCAAACTCATCATTAAATGAAGGTTCAATTAGTGAAGAACCAATAGGATACAGAATGAAACACCTACAATTCTGTACTCATAAGTTTAGAATAACAAATTCTGGAGTCACAGTGGCCTCAATTTAAACATAAAAAGCTCAACAATTTCTGGCCAAACAGGAAAGCTTAGTCTTTTTTCAAAGGGAAAAGACCCTCCCACTGGAGCCCGTAAAAATACACACTCCTCAGGAGACTGAAAAAAAGAACATGCTTTGATAACTACTGATTGAGAGAGGAGTTGGAGAGGAGGCCATCTGAACCAGAGACAGGGAATCAGATGGCAAAGGATAAGAATCATTCCTTTAAAACAACAAAAGCTATCAGAACTAAATGGCCTTTGTCTAAGCCCAAAAAGAAGTGCCAGAAGTCATTATGAATGGCAAAAAGTGGAAAGACACCAATAATCTCCTCTTTTAGAAAGGAGGAGGAAAGATGACACTGTACAGAAAGGACCACTGTGTGCCAGAGCTGCTGATGGTCTGTGACATCCACTCATGCCAAAACACTGTTCCTACTCTGACTTCAACTGGTAAAGTACAAGGCCCAAGAACTCCAAAGCAAATTTAACTTTCAGTCTACCTCAGAAAAAGTCCAAAATCACAGCTGTGGGGGCTTACTGAAAGTAAACTGCTGAATTACACACTGGAAGGGAGAGGAGAGGGGAAAATGAGAAGAATTAAAAAAAAAAAAAAAAAGAGGGGACAACATCTGCACATCAAAGTGATGCTTAAAAAAATTCCCTTGTGTAATGAAGTTCCTCTTTCACTTCAGAACTAATAAAATAGCATTTTCCATGTCCAATTATCTCCATAAAAGGAAAATAAAGCATTTAAACACAATTTAATGACACAAAGTTAGAAAACAACTTTGTAACACTAACAGACTGAGCCTACACTAGTCTCTTGGAGCTCACTATCACATGGTTTGCGCCAAGAAACAATCGTCCAGAGTTACTCAGGGTCAGGAAGAAAACCAGTATCCTAACACAGGAATATTTTTTTTTTAATTTAGAAAGAGACACTGCTTAATATCTCAGAGGAACAGAAAATATAAAAATGATAAATGCTACCTTTTTTTTTTAAAATATAACATACTATTAGAAACACCAGCTATATCTACAATAAAAGTCTATTGCTGCTCTCTTGGCTTGCGGGCAAAAAGAAAAAAAAAAAATCAAAGAGTCTCCTTATATGAATAATGCAGAAATGCAGATACTAAATGCCAAAAGCAGTGACTTGCTCCAGAATCTTAAAGTCATGACAGCTGAGGCACAAAATTCTTCATGGAAAAGATCAGAGATAACTAAAACCATCTCCTAATTAGTGTCTCAAATTAGAAGAATTGTTCCAGGTCAAGAACAAATTAAAACAAGAATAGAACTCGCTATGGCTCCATTGCAATAACCTGGAAGGGATATCACAATGCAGGTCACTGACACCCGAGGGTGTATTATTTGACCACAGACTAATTTTAAGCTTCCAAGTACATTACAGCAGCACAGTATCTCCATTGTAAGTCTCAATAAAAGCTAAGGCATTAAAACTCTCCCTTACTGGGAGATTCCAATCAGGAGATCAATGCCTTGACCACAAAAAACTCCCCTCAGGGCCCTGACAAGGGGTCAATTGTTTCCTACACAACAAAATGGGATTTTCAGACCATGCATTAGTGTGGATGCATCCAGAAACATTCCCAAAAGTGGAGTTCTGGGAAGACCTCAACGTGTGGAAGCCAACTCAGGGATGTACTCACCAACGAGGACCAGGCCTTATCTAAAGATTTTAAAATACATATGATGAGATGACGGTGGTTGGTCCCAGCTGCCTTGCAGCAATATTGCCAGTCTACAGCCATAAAACCTCCCTGGAAGTACAGGGAATATACAATTAAGTTGACTCAGGCAGCTGTTTGGAGGCTGGGCTCTTCTGGCAAAGCTATAAAAGCGAGAAGCAGTCTTCACCTCAGACCTCCACTTAATCAGTGGCAGAAGAGAACAAAAATATAACTCGGTATAGAGGACAGTCTTTTCACTCATTGAGATAAACCTGAAGAGTCACAAGGCTTTTCTAGGGTTTATTTGAGCTGCTTCATTAAAAAACCCAACAACTCACGCTTTTGGCTACTTGTCCCCACAAATGTGCTCATTAACAACACAAGAACCCCACCCTTGGTGGTTAAAAAGGAAACCAAAGGGTCAGTGTCTGCAGCAGAGGGAGGCTGTGCCACAGGATCCCAGGACTGGCTGCAGCTTCAGGAGTGATCCAAGAAAGTAATAGAGGGGTGCAGTGGCAAAGTTCATCAAGAGAGCAATTAAATGCACTCAAACCTCAAAATTCATCAGTTACACTGGTAACTTTTAATACTAAAAGGCCAAGTGATAAATGTTAGATTAAATACAATATGCAAAATAACACGTGTGAGGAAAAACACAACCAAAAACCCCAAAGAACTGTAACTGTATGAAGCAAAGGGTTTTAAACTATTACTCCTCAGCAATTACAACACAATCAAAGGGGCAGCAATCAAAATAAATTAGAAAAAAACATTACCTGTTTCTCTTAAGAACGAAACAAAACAACCATTTTGACACTAAATTTGTGTCAGCCCCTGCACACTCTGAGTACTTACATTAAGCATTTTTTGAGATGGGTTTAAATGAACTAAAAGACTTGCAAAAAGAACCAAAACAAAGTGTGGAATGGGTTTTGGATTATATCAGACTCCCAATTTCCTTCTCAGAAAAAAAAGCAACAAAGACAAGAAGACATTTGCAAGTCAATTCTCCGCATGAGAGGTACAGGGAAGATGTTTTCCTATTGTCTCTTGCAAGGGGAGGGGGAGAGAAGAGGAAAAGAGAAAATCAGTAAAACTCCTAGGTAGCATGATTCAAATGAAGAAAGTGACTATATTCCACACAGTACATGTTTACATTATTAGGATTTCATGCTGTAATGTACAGATGGATTCAAAATGGGTTTAGAAAAATGCATAGAAGGTGTGGCCATCAACAGCCAGGCACAGCCTCCAGCTGAGTGAGTCACTCCAGCCTGACTGAAGGAAGCCAACACCTTACATAAGGAGGAAGACAATGTCCAGGGCTAAACATCTAACCAATACAGTAAGCACTGGAGGGGTCCATCTAACCCAGTCTAGAATGGCAAATATTCAGAGTACAGAGAAGAAAAGAGGAACAATTTATGTGTAAAGAGTTTTCAATTACTTTTAATTGTGAAAACTGCATAATTCACTTCAGATGGGAACTGCTCCCAGAACATTGTGAAGAGTAGAATTTACTTCCATAGAAGAAAGTTTAAAGCATAATCCATCATAAAGGTACAATAAACTGAGTATTATCTGTGGCAACCAACAGTGAGTGAGAGAAAGCTTACTAATACAGGTAGCTGGCAGCACAGTACAAGGGCCATGTGAAAGGTCAGTTCAGATCTGTCTGTGGGGGCTGAAAAACCTTGGCAAACCCAAGCACACCCCAGGAGTGTTACTTGATCCCTGCCATTAGGACATGAGAGTTAGTTTTCACCCATTTGGATGATGGCCTCTCCCTCCCAATTAGCGAACTGGGAGTTTTGGGAACCATGAGTGAGGGAAAACAGGTGCTTTTAGAAGATTTTGATTAGGTATGGCCAGACTTCTGTCTCGACTTCACTCCTGACCAAGAACAGCTAAATCCAGTCAGCATCAAAGCAAACTTAGAAGATTGCATAAGAGTATTTTCTTTGAGAGGACTTTAAACTAGGGAGCCCCAAAGGATTCAGAAAAATACCTTTGGGGGGTAGTTCAGCCACTTCCACAGAATTTCAACCTGCAGCACACCTGAGTCACCCATGGATCGTTTTCAGTAGCTGACCAGCCTGTAGAGCAGCTCTTTTATCAACATGTTATTACTATGTTTAGTAACTTCAGCCTTTTTGGAAAGTTAAAAATGATGTTTTCTTCTCAACAAACAAGCTTTAAGGGGAATTTATTACTCATCACGCAAACAGCATCAACAGTGCCTCTAATCTTACTGCGACATCATGCAAGTGTTTGTAATCCAAACAGAGACAGGTGGACTGAAACAGAAACTCAACAAAGTTTATAGAAATGTTGGAAGCCTTTTTACTTAGGCCCTTCCCTTTTATGTTACCTAAAGAGAGCAAAGGTAACAGCTTGCAAGATTTCCAGACATAACAAGCTGTAATGGGAAGGGTGGAAGTCAAGAAATGTGGGTCAACTATAATCATTCTGGTCATCTTTATTTCTTATGACCCTGCAGAGAAAGTTGTTAGTTTCAATCTGAATTTTTCTAAGTAGGAAGGCTGGACTTGATGATCTTAGGGGTCTTTTCCAACTTAGGCAATTCAATGATTTTAGGGAGAGTCACAAGAGTCTTCAGCTACTCATCCTGGCAGAGAGCAAGTGACAACCTTACAGGCAATTTTCAGGGAAAAAAAATGTGGAATGTATCTCTTCTTAGTAAAGAGTAAGGAAGTGTCAAGGTAGCTCCATGCTGGCAGAAAGTTTAAACACCCTGGCACAAATAGTCAAAAGACAAATCCACACAGTTTTTGACAAACTACAGCTTTAGGAGAGGTATGGCAGAGGCATTAGTGCAAAATGTATTTTAAGAAATAGGGACAGAAGTGAAGGCAAGGAGGAAGCAGAAGCAACTTCTGTTTCCTCCATTCCAGTGGTCAGCAGGGAGCTGAACTGCCAGTCCATGCTTGAGCACTTCCAGGGTTAAGGATACATCTTGTTCAAGTAGTCTTTGAGGACACGTAAAACATTATAGAAACAAAATTTAGCTGTGAAGTATCTGCACAACAGGTTCCCCTGATACAGCCCGGACAAGGCAAATTTGTCAAGCTGATGTTCATGTCACCAAAATTCAAGCATTGTTTGAAGGCAAGGTTGGGAAAAAGAACATTTAAAATGCCAAAATTTCATCTTTAAAAGTGTTCACTGTCCTTGGTTGCCACTTTCTCTTCATTTTCCTCCCTGCATTTGGTTCTTCCCTTCTTCTGCAACTGTAGGATACACTTTGAACCCTTGTTTGCCTGCCCCCTCCCAAGAATTTCCCTGATTAGTTGTGTAACCAGTAGTAAAGATTAGAGCAAAGACCTGAACTGCACAGGAGCTCAGGGAAATACCTCTCAGTCAAAAGTGGCAGATTTTCCAGAGGTACTCACAAAAAGTACACACTTCTGCAGCTTAAAATCTTATTTATTCTAAAATAAACCAACTTAGACCAGGAATCTAAGCATAGCTCTTTCCAAGCAGACCATAATCTATTGTTAAGAGCAGTAAGTAAAACCCAGATCAAATGGTTAAAGTATCATTTTCATATTTATGCTAAAGAAGCGTAGGTAACAAAAGAAGACTCAAAATTTGACTGTACATAAGGACTTACAATGGCAAAACCTACTCAAGCTCAGCAACAGTTAAAAGAATTTAAAATTTTGTGCCAATTTCTCACAAACCAGAGGACTGACTAGCTCATACTACAAGTCTTCAGCACTAGCAGAGCTGCTATGATTAGTGGAACCTGCTGGCTCATACATAACTCATGAAGAATTCCCCCCTTTCCTCCCAAGGGAAACAATTTTGCATAAGAGCAGCACTTTTTTCCCCCCCTCCACACGTAAACCTGTAGAGTTTTAGTACAAGTTAGAGCAAGAAGTAGGTTGGCTCCATGGAGAAAGCATGAATTCCAGAGACAAATTATTTAAATAAGAGGTTTTAGAGTCTAACAGTATAATTACAGCTCAGCTGAAGAGAAAAAAAAAATGCTTTCTGCTCTCTCTGCATGAGGTCCAGCTGCAGTGGAGCCAACAGGCAGCTCCCAACAAGGCGTGCAGGCTGACACGAACTCATGCAAAGCAGTAAATCCAGCAGGTACAAACAGAATAATTCTACTCTGTTAAGTATTCTCTTCTTATATTTTATTTATAAAGGGCAGTAACATTTGAACATCACCATTCTAAATTAATTACTCTACAGAGGCTACAATCTACTTCCTAGACATAGCTGTTCCTAGCTTTTGCCTTATTCCAGTCATTGTTCTGACCTACCACCACAGGATCAAAACCCAACTGATTTCATGAATCCCCAATACCGGGACTATTTGTTTTTCACAACCTCAAACAGTTGGAGACAAAAGAATCCAAGATCAGGTACAGAAATTCAAGTGAGCAATCATTCCTGAAGGGGATAAAAAGCCTCTTAAGCTCTTCAAGACATTTAAAACATTTTTAAAATGGACATTTAGTCAGTATCTATAGAAAAACACCATTCTTTTCTTAAAGAGAGAAATACAGGCTGAGGAAAATTATGAACACAACCATTTAAAATGCAAATTTCAGATGCATCTAGTAACTAATCAGGAAGTATTGTAGAGTAGCATCTGGGATTCAGGAATATAATAAATACCCTAAAAATAATTTTCATGAGCAGTTTTGGAGACTGTCAGTTCACTTTTTGCTCCATTAGAGCTCAGCTGTACAACCCCGTGTGTTTAGCACGTCATCATGAAAAAACACATTCTTAAGTTTGTTAAACCAATTCTCACTTGAGTTGTCAGATGGTGGCACCAATCATGCATACAAGTCACGGGAACAAGTTCAGGCTCCACCACAGACATTCTGCTTCACAACGTTTTCTGTTCCATTTGAACACCTACTCCCAGGAGGTGTTACAAAATGTCTTCAAAACTGAAGGCATGTGCCACTCATACAGTGCTTTAAATACTCAGCAACAGGGCAGGAGCCTCAAAGTGACAAACAAGGACAAGCCCGAGGCTTGACAGATTGAAATGGACAATGCTGCTGGTCTGTCTAAAAAGATTTGGCTATTTGAGGAAAAGAAACAACTTCATCCAGCATTTCCTAATGTAGAAAAGGAAAACAAACCCAACCCACCCCCAAAATCACACAAAATATTCTCCTATCCTATTTTCCCTCCCAAGGCCCAAAGCATCCAAAAAACATATTTATTTCCAAGTGTGTATTAATTATTCCAGTCACTGGTGCTTGCCCAGCCTGGGAGATAACTGCTACTGCAGGGCCAGCAAAGGAAATGAAGGAGCTGTGGGATAAAGCTGCAGATAAGAACTTATGTATTAAACTGCTGCAGTATCAGTCTCCTGATCTGCCTCGAAATGCAGAATACACACAAGTCACCTACTCACCTGCATTTTGAATCTAACACAATTTTCAGAGAAAACTGGAAATGACAGACATCAAAGACAGCTTTCCTAGCAAAATGCTAAATGAAGCAAGTAAAATATAAAACACGTGGATCTAGCGGACCTAGCCTCTTTTCACTAGTGCCCCAGTGAAACAGATAACTACACAAATGCTCCATTTCTAAGGCTGTAAGACTGGGCACCAGAGAAAGAACAAATGCATTCCCTTGGTCACTTTCCTATACAAATATTCCATTCCCAAGTCACAGCTTCATCTCCCTGGCTAGGACCCATCCCACTAGCACTGAAAAAAGTGGGGGCAGGGGGAAGAAGGGAAGATAGGCTTATCCTGTGTACACCTTGTTAATTAAGAGTAGCTGCTCAGACATTAACTAACACAGCGAAGTATTCATGCAGAGTCCTGTGTGAGTTTTGTAATTCACACTGAAACCCACAGTGGGGTTATCATTACTTCAGCCACCTTGAGGTCAGCTTGGCTGTAGCTAGAGAAGATCCAGTCCCTTCTCTTGACCACACAGTGCAGACAAACCCACAGACCTGACAGACACCTCAGGTCTCACTGCTGCAACAACCCTCTGCTGTCACACCTGGAAAGGACATTCTGCAATTCAACACCACAGACCAGAAGAAAGGTGATGCCATGGAGATACACAGGAAAAACTCAAACAAAACTCATCTCCACTAGGTCCCATCTGCTGTCGAATCCTTTGCTGATGTCCACTATGTGAATGGCTTTAAATGTGCATTTTTGGGGGAGGTGGGGGCATGTGTGTAGGTGTGTTTGTTGGATTTTTACAGTTTTTTGTTGTTATGGTTCTAAAATTAGCTTTGATTCTTCAAACCTTTTAAAACGCATATAAATAGAATTATTAAAAATTTAGCAAAGGTTTTATTTCAGGGATAAACAGCAAATATGGAAATCTGCCATCTTCGGTAAAACAACTTATAATACAACACTTCAGTCTCATAGCAATTGTGAAAATGTCCAAACATTATCTTTAATAGTTCTTCTAGTTTAGATTTCTACTGTAAAATTAATCAAGTTTGGTAAATTACAGTCCCTTTTTGCTCAATTTGAGATGATAAGATTTATTGGCTCCAGTGTTGTTAGGGTGCTAATGCCTAATTTTCTTTCATTTTCAAAAAATGGAATTAGTTTAGCCCAGCACTTCTTTTTCCTGAGGTTTAGGCTTTAGTTATTGGTTTGCTATGTAGCCCCTGGCAATTTTAAAGCACAAGGGATTTTATCAAGGGGTCATATAGTTCACTGCTTATGTTAGGCTGAGCTCTACACAGAAAAACTGGATTCCTTATCTTCCCTCGCTTAGTTGGATCCTTATTAATTATAGAGACAAATAAAAAAAGTCTAAATACCACTACAAACAGGATCCCTCCTCCAGCAATTAGCAAGGTTCTGCACACAAACATGGAAATCTATGAATACACTCCCAATCCTTTACACATGCCACTAAAAATCATAATCCGTCTTTTCTTCCCCCAAGCTGTGATCAAGCTTTTACCATTTTAATTTAAAACAGTAAATTAAATCAAAGTTAGTTCATTAACACCTAGGATGTCCAAGAATAACAGATTTTATCGATCTGAAATTCTCAGACAATCCCTAATCACAGTAGTTAACACAAGAGAAACATCACCGAACCAAAGAGGGGAGGCAGCATTTTTGTGTTGCCAGTAAATAAAAACAAAAGCACATCATGTTGGTTGCAGTTTGACAAGCAGGTTGAACAAAGCAGATAAATAATTTATCAAGCCAAAAAGTGATTTGCTGCTATGCCTGTGCTAACACTTGTCTGTCACGCTCGGCATATCACAAGCTGGACCTCGCAGAGAGGCTGTAACAGCTCCTCCATTAAACTGGCAAAGGCAGCTGAGCTTCAATTTAGCACCATCTCCCTGGTTATCACAGAATGCAACACATGCTAAGGCAGTGTCACAAAATCAGCCTAGCTGACCACTAGTTTTAATCAGTGTTTGTTCAATATTCAGAACTCCTGCAGCCTTCAAGTAGCTCACAGAACTCATCTTTCTCCGCTTTCAGGGACAAGTTTAAATGATCATCACAAAAAGCTTCTAAATAAAAACAAAGATGCCATATTTAAAGATGCCATATTTTACTCCTTGCTTGCAAAGACCACTTTACACCTTCAGACTGGAATACTCCATATTTATGTCTCCTGCACAGAAATAACTTCAGCAGCACAATCTTGCTCTAAGCAGGTCCAAGCTCTTCTACAAATACAGAACACACACTTCATGAAGGTTAGGTATTTCCTTCCCATACACTTCACCCTGATGCCTACAGAAGTTGGCTAATGGAACATAACCCACCTTCAGATTACTTTCATACATAAGACAAACAATATTTGAGAAGTTTGCACTAAAACCAGGCCTCGAACACTTTGGCAGATCAGAAGAATGCAGCTCTTATAGCAGCATCTCTTTGTGATACACATCTCCAACTGTCAGGCTGCCAAATCAACTACACTTCAGATAACTGTACTCGATCTTATGTCTCTGTAATGTTCTGACAGTTTTGCCATCTTAGACTGCAATATTGATCACGTATCGATGGCAATTATCATCTTAATTCAAGGCCACCAGCTAGGGAACATGACCTAAGCAGACCTCTACAAATCAACATCACACACAGCAGAGCTGCCACTCACAGCCAAGTGACAGAATAACGGAGCTTGGAAGGGCCTCTGAAGTCACCCAATCTACCCTCCTGCTCAAAGCAAGTCTAATTAGACCAGAGCGCTCAGGGACTTGTCTGGGTATCTCCAAAGATGGGGATTCCACAACTTTTCTGGGCAACCTGTTCTAATATTTGACCTATTTCACTATAAAGCACATAGTGCTTGCAATTTGGCTGAGTCATTAATTCAGAAAATTCTCACATATTAAAATCATCAAGACCACAGTGAGTCCATCCCCTTACAACAAACAGGAAATGATGGAGGAGTGTGTAAGGAAGGGAGAAGGATGAATGTGAAGACAGTTTCAACCAAACCAGGAAAAATATTGGCACATCTCTTCAGCAAGCCATGAATTTCTGTTCTCTAGCATAGACACCACGACATAACAGCCAATGCAGGTGAGGTCACAGACAAGGGAGGGGAAAGAGCAGAAGGGAGACAGCGCTCCCCTCATTTATCATATTCCTGCCTCTATTCGAAACTGCTCCACTGTATCCTGACACAGAAAAATGGTTTTCATGCAGGAACTGAAAACGCCACCTCAGCATCAACTGTTTGCAAACACTCAATCCTCTGAAGGGCTGACAAAGAAAATAAGTGTGGTGACAAACACTCATGTGGACAGAACCTGTGGCGACTGTCAAGTGTGTGATCAGAATGATGAAAATAATCTTGACTTTGCTGAACAAAATTGTGACATGATCAAAATCCTATCAAGGAAATCCTTCTTTTAGCACATAAGGAAGCTGGTTTGTGTGTCACACAAAAGCGAAAACCTCAAAATTCAAGATGATGGCCTTCTACTTAAAACACCACCTGAACAATTTGAGTCATAAAAACAATCTCTAAGCGCCCCTGAATTAATTATGCTGACATCTACTGGGAACAGGAATTTATTCACTTCTTCAGAAGAAGACTTTCCAGCTATGCCCCAACCCTATGACAGAAGGAGAAAGAAAAAATGGAGCCGTGGTTTAGAGTTTAAAAACAAAACAATTCTAACATTTAAGATATTAATTAAAATGTTTTTGCTTCTGCATTAACCACACAGAAACAGTTCTCAGAGCACCGTGGCATTAACTTTACACTTCTGATTAGATTTAGGAGGAGCAGAGAAAAGAAATTACAATGTGATGACAAAGAATGGTGATTTTTCTTCTCTTTTCTCCCCCTGGTTCTTGCCAAACCATCAGCAAGTATTAGCACACTTTAGATCTGGGTATTTGCCACTTAGCATGAAGACCCACAGTTTTGGGGGACATAAAACCTGAATAACAAATACAGAGACTGAATTTAACTCCTCCCAACTTCAATATATACAGCAAATGAAAGGGGTGAAGACTGTAAAGGCATCAGGACAACTGTGAACTGTTCAAAGTGAAAAAACAGTAAATCAAGATTTCAAGTAGGAATCCCTCAGCTTCCTTATTTTACTTTTTTATGTAGCGGGACAGGCCACCTTCACTCCTCCCAGTAGGATCCCCATCACCAATAAGTTCCTGTGAAGCAATAGGAAATGCACGGAACTCAAGAGCTGCAGCACTGTCAGAAGACACAGAAGGAAGCAGCAATCTTGCCTTTCTCAGGAAAAGGCTCAGCAAGTAGCATTTAGAGTATCTGAAGTTTAGAGAAAGCTGTCAGTGAGCATCTCCTGAGTGGCAGTACCATACACTGCTACAGAGCCACTGGGCAGAAGGGTAAGGGATCCACTGCACTGCCAGGGTTCCAGAAATCATAGAAGCAGCTTTTACCACGTAGTGCCCACAAAAAAAAAAAAAAGGCCAAGCACTTTTCCTCTTTACTCAGCTGTTTTACAATTGCAAGCCAAAGGTCAACTATCTTCACTCACTATTGGAAACCAGCCACAAGATTACTAACAACCAGCTTAATGGCTCCAGTTCAAGTGCTATTCAATCAAGCCCTGAATCTGTGGGTAGGCAGCAGTAATGGCACATGACATCACAGCCAAGTTATCTGCTGAGGTCAGAGCAGCCAGACTGGGCATCTCTGCCTTCTCTCCCCACGGGGAGAAACATGGACTTCCAAGGACTGGGAATTAAACTGTTAGAGATTTTGTTCTTGCCTTGTGTGACACATTTTGGCTACAAATCAATCCTCTGCCACCCTCAAATGGCCATCAGGCTGACGTGGTTCTCTGGAGTGCATCACCACAGGTGTCTCACAGCTAAAAGACTTCACTACCCATGAAGTGACACATGGCCCTCAGCAAGGGACACTAAAGAGCGCAGGGTGCAGGTGCCTTCAACGTGTTACAAGTTTATTCCTCTTCCCAACTCCTTTGAGGACAGGAGGACTGACCTGGTTAATGAGAGACATCACATGGGGCACATGACTGGGATACCCTGAGATTTCTCAGTCATGAGCAGAGCTTTAACAAACAGACCCGGCATTTCTGGTGGAAATTAATTTCCACAACCTCAAACACATTCGAAGTGAAACAGATTTTTCAAAGCAACAAAGTGCCACAGAAGTTTTGTCAGTTTGGGTAAACTGGAACAGTTCTAACTCGTTTGGATTTATTTGCTGAAATGTGCCAGCTTTACACAGTGAATCTTACCACGCTGCACAGAACTCAGCTCAGCTATGTGCTGAAGGATTCCTGAAACTCCTGATGCTTCCACTGACTTTAGTGATAATCTTGAGCAATTTACCATTTCTATGGCTCGGTTTATACATCTATGAAGTAAACGTGAAATTTGTGAGCATTTTCATATGAATATGAGCTGAAAAGAAAGGAAATATAGATTGAAGAACTGTTCATAAATGCTTTGAGGAAGTGTTCAGCCTAGGTTTTGGGTAAAGTAGGAAAATTCCTCTTTGTATTCTAGGAAAAATATAATTATTAATGCAGTATAACAGCATACATACCACCATGTTTCTATTTGTGTGACAAAATTTGTATCTATGGGATGACATCAAGTAGATAGGACTCAAGAACATCTTACTATCAGCCACTGCACACAGATGCAAGACTTTTAACACAGACTGAACTTTAAAAACCCTAAAAAAAGTTATTTTTCCTTTACTTCTTAGAGAAGAACATATTTTTAAACAAATGCAAATTTTATTATATTTTTCCAAGTACGTAAGCAAGCTTCTACCCCAAACTAAATGAAAATAGCTGAGAATACACTTTAGAATAAACTATATTTCATTATACTTAATTTTTCCTTTCTGTTCAGCATTTTCTACAAGCTGACTTCAGCTATGCTCTACTTCAACTACACTATAAAAGTTGAGGGCAGCTAGTAGTAACCCAAAATAGAAGAATACAGCTCAAGTTAAAAAAAAATAAATGCAAGGTTATCACAAAAGGTTTCCAAAATTCTGACAGTTTCAAACATTCAAAAATAGCCCAAGGAAATATCCTGGTAATTTACACACACAGTGGCATTGAGGTGTACAGGTCTAACAGGAGCGTTTAGGCCAATTATGGGCCAGGGATGTGTAGAACATACACAGACGCAATCATTTACAAATTAAAATCTCAAAGCATGATATGCTTTTGCAACCTTTATCTGTTGATGGCCTCACACTTTTAACAAAGCCACAGTTGAAATACCAGCTATGAAAAACATGTATTAGGTTTACATGTAAAGGTTACTTTTTCCAGCGTATTTTAAAAGAGTAGTTAAAATCAAGCCCTTCCCTGGCAAAAATGTTGAGCAGATGAGTAATCCCACTGAGGTCTGCAGGACTTGATTTGTCAGCATACACACAGTTACAGCCTTACATCTGCAGAAAAGGCACCTCTTGGAAGTGCTTCTATTCCAAGCATTTTAGAAAAAAAAGCAGCTTAAAAATACTTTAACACCAAAAATATCACACTAAGAAGGTAAAGCCCACCTTTACGAGGAAATAGTGACTCTGAATGAATTCCATTAAACCACTTTGCAATACGGCTCTTATTACTTGGAAGCAACAAAGCTCTGAGCTACACTTCACCAAGGCCAAATCACTAAGAATTTTTGTATTTTACTTCCCCCCCCAAAGTAACATTTTGGGCTTGTTCTGTGTGTCCAGTTTTATTACAGTTGTAGAAATTCAGCTGTTTTTTCAAATTCCTGTAATATACCCAAGATGAAGCCTAAAAAGCCTTTGATATACTGAAAGAACTATAGACCAAAATTCCTCTAATGCACTCCAACATTCACAACTGCACAGATCCATTATATATTCAGCCACAAGCTTATCACTCGAGTTCATCAGGACCGAAGATAAAACTCAGCTTCAATATTTGACAGCCTGATGCTGAAAGATTATCTACTGAGAAATAATCCAATCACTGTTCTCCGATATTAGAATCCTTGGCAGGAGGCAAAGAAAAGGAATACCAAATTGATCTTGATGATTTTATGGGGCTTCCTCTCATAATCTCTACACTGAATTCCCCTTTATCTCGTACTTCTGCTTATTTGCTGCCGTGTTTATGACTAAGTTTTCAAATATTCCAGTCCCAGAAGAGACTCTGGGACGGAAGCTTAATACTGAAACAAAATAGCCTCTCCTGCTCTCAGATAGGTGTGACTGGGGTTTAGGAGATCTTGAGGCTCCCTATTAAAAGGAGATGGCGTTCTCTGGGGACCCAAAAGAGGGTCAGGTCAGACGGACAGGAAGAGACTCAGAGAGAAACTGAACAGCCCAGGAGTAAAGAGGGAACTCCTGAGCCCGACCCCCTCTACTTACCTTAAGGATATCTCCCCGTTTGAAGCTCAGCTCGTCATCCGCGGTGGCTTTGAAGTCGTACTTGGCGATGGCTTCCATGCTGGGGCTGCCGCGCCCGGCGGTGCGGGCGGTGGGCAGGAAGCGCTCCCCGAAGCCTCCGCTCCTCCCGCGGCGGCTCCCGGCTCCGTGCGAGGCGCCGACCCCGTCTCTCACATACAGGGAGGCCGGGGGACGATCCGCCCTAGGGGAGGGGGAGGAGGAGGAAGAGACGGGCCATTAGGGGAAGTGGCACGGATCGATGGCCGGGGCCGCGCCCAGCGCCGCTCCCTCCGCCCGGCGCGGCGCGGCTGCCGCTTCCTCCCGCCGCCGCTCGCCCGGGCCCGGCTCGCCCGAGTGACGCGTCCCGCGGCCAATGACCGCCTTGGCGCTCCCGGGGGCGGGAGCGGCACCGCCACCGGCCCGCCGGGAGCCACCGCCGGTCCTCGCCCCGGGGCTCGCAGCATCCCGCTGCCCGCGGCGGAGCCCTGCCGGGCGGGCTCTCTCCGCTCCCGCCTCTCCCGAGAATCTCTCCCGCTCCTCGCACCGGTAATCACAGCGATGTAGCGGGAGGAGGACGTGGCCAGCCGGCCCTCCGAGGGACCGGCATAGCCCGCGATAGGCGAGGGGATGCGCTCCGCTCCCCACCGGCTGCCCTGGGAAAGATCCATCTGGAGATGCCCGCACCGGTGGTTTGGGTTCTGCCATTCATACAGCTCATGTCGATTTAAATATAAGCTAGACAAAGCAGAGAGTGCTATTGGGTTTTTGGAATTGAAATGCCTATCAAAAAGTGTCCTCAAATAATATGACACAGAAACAAAAGTTTGGGCTGACTCTAAGTAAAAGCAACCATCCTGAAATGCCAGTGCTTTGAGCAGCAGAACATGTTAAAAAATCTTTGTAATTCAGTGTGACAATCAGCAAGTTTGTGTCTCTTATGGGCTCAGAGAAGACATTAAATCAAACCTGGCAAATCATACATACACACTGAAACCACTGAAAAGGCTTAAATCTTGCTCTCAGGTTTGAATAGGAATGATTTACTATAACTCCAGCTACACTTGATAGCAGAGGAGCTAAATAAGCAGAAAAAACACCAAAACACAAATAAGACAGTCTGTAAGTTAAAACCCACCATGAACACCCCCTTGAAACGCTAACAGAGAGCTGGCACTTGTCAATGACAATTCAAGACAGAAGAGATCTGACAAACACTGGTGAACCCACGCACCTGCTAATTCAAGCTCTGTGGTTGTGGCCCAGAAAGAGCCCTGCTGCATGCAAAGGCAGCAGATGGCAACAGTAATTTCTCATTTCAGAGAAAAACCTGGCTTACATAAATGCAGTTCAGCAATTAACATGCTTGTATTCCATGAGCCCCATGTTTGCCCAACCTTCCGCTCCTTGTAGAGAACAATGAAGCTCCGAGGCAAACACCAGAACTGAGATTCTATCACAGGAATCTGGCAGAATGAGAAGAGGTATTTACAGGATTTACCTTAATCAAAAAAAAGACCAGCGTAGCAGGGTCCCCACACAGACAGAGCTTGGGATTTCTCTGGTCCTCCTACACAGTGCTACTGAAACGTCAGCAAGGCTGAAAACAGTCACCTGCCACAAAGATCCCAACAGAACAATCTCCCTGTGGTACCATGACTGATGGAAATAAAGGTACTGGATCCAAGCTTTGACCAACTTATATAATTAAATTCATTAAGTGGACCATCGCAACTGCATTTTGGTAATTCTGAAAGACTTTAGTCTCAAGGCTTATGAAAAAGCTTCTTTCTGATGTGAGTCTTCCACCTCATACCAGCACACCCATCCAAACAGCAACAATAACTTCCCTTTACCAGAAGTTTTTTCTCTTTGCTGCTTCTACTGTGTTGTGTTCACTATCTCCTTTCCAACCTGGCCTCTTGGGGTTTGTCAACTGATGGTACTGGTAATTTTCTGCTACAATAGCGCCATTAAAGGGCAACATGACTGACAGTGTATGAAGCAATGGAAAATGCAAACTGCTTGTTGTCTACCTGTCCTGTATCTTTCATGGTAAACATCATCTATTTCTCGTCCTACTTAAATATTACTGGCAGCAGCCTTTGGGTGTTTCTAACACCACCACACCACATGTGAGGATGTGATTACATGGGCACACAACAGCTTGAAAACCTGAAGTTCCAAACCTAAGAATGTAACACCAAGTCGCACAACTTAAATACACTAAAGGCTTGAGACACATTTAAAAAAAGAAACTATTTCAACTGGTAAATGTTCCTTTTTTGGGGGCACAAAAGTATTGCTACCCAGTACTGCATTACCAGCTATGAATTTCTCTTTTTAACTGAAGGTGTTAATACACAACTTTCTTAGAGAAACCGATGCAGCATTTCCAAGAACTATACTGGCATTTCCCTGAGTAACAGCACAATGTCGGGAAATTTTCCAGCACAATTCAAGATGAAAGAGATTCATCACGCAATACTCTTTAAACATGCATTAGTATTACTACCACCATCAGATATATTGTCAACATACAAAGGAGTGATGTTTCCAGGTAACAATGTTAACAGCAGCTGCAGTGTAGAACAAAACTTTAACCTTCCTGACTTTAGGCAAAAGTGTAGTTGACGTTTAGACACTAAACTTACATCTGAAACAGAGAAAAGCTTCGAAAATAAACCAAGATACTCACACAGCAAATGTCAGGAAAGGTAAAGTCAAGGCATAATTTCCTTAGAGTCTCTTACGAAAGCAATTGCTATTCACAGTCTTATTTACTAAGTTCTTACAGACATTCAGCCATGTAGTTATTAAAATATGAACAAATCAACTGCATGAGGGGGAAAAAAAAGCACAGCTGTATCTGCTTCAGGCAGAGAGCAGTGCAATAGGACACGTTACTGTAGTGAGCCCAGTCCACAGACTTGCAAATGGAGTAAGAATGGTATGAATAAATAACAGTCAATATATGAATACGATGATTACATGTTACAAAACTTATCAGATGATCTTGCTAGAGAAATGACTAAGATTTCTCAAAATATCAATGTTTCTCACCTTACTGTGACTTGGGGTAAGATTTCCTTTGCTCTTAAAAATACTAGGAGGAGGGAAAGGAAGAAAAGGCAGCAGATGCAGCCAACAGTAAATGCTCATTAGCAGTAGTGCTGCAGTTCAGGAGGGAATAAAAGTAATTATAAATACAGCCCTGCCTGTTGTGGCCAACAGGAAACAATTCTCATGTTCACTTCAACAGATATTTCAAAAAGCACACAGGCAAAGGGGGGCTTTTTACATTACTCTTAGAAACAGCATAATTTTTAAACAATAGAGAGCTTTCTCATTGTTCTCTTTTCACTGTTTTACTGCTCTTCTGGAAAGTGATGCAGGCAGGAATAGAAAAACAGACAGTTTAGAAAAGCCAAAGAGAGGCAAGACAGAAGATAGATTCATTGGGAGATTTTGGAAAGAATCAGATCCCAAATTTCATCAGCTGTTTTAGGACAAAACATTACTGAGGGTGGTGGAAAGAAAAATGTGTGCATACATCATCTGGAAGACATGCAGAAATGGAAGCGTCAGGCTCTAGACAAAAGAATAGAAAGTAAAAATTATAGGGGCAGAACACTAACTCAAATTAGCCATATAAGGAAGTATAACACAATAAAGGAACAAAGTAAAATATAAATTAAATTATCAACATATAAACCCCAGAACATTCAGGATCACAAATGATCCCCATGATCTACCAGCTTAAAGTGATTCAACTTCCTTCAGCATCAGACTCAAGATCTCACTTACAAAAGTAAGCTACAGCACAAAGCACAGATAATACTTATCAGATCAAAACATTTTATCAGGTAACAGAAAACTTCACCTCTGCCAGAATTTATTTACTAGCAGTTCTTTTTTTTTTTTTCTTTAAACTGTCTAAAACTGCTTTAAATGTTACAAGCTTGGCTGGTATTATGAAGTACTCAAAACACTGCATGACAATCAACCTGAGATGATAACAACTGAAAGGTCTTTTTTTGGTACAAATTCTCAATATGCAAAGTTTGCACAGAAATGGATTACAAACAACACTGTGTTTGAAGATTGATTAACCATCTGTGGTCGTTCAGATTTTGTCCCTTGACCCCAGGTATTTAATAATTTTTGAAACAAAGAATTAACTTCCCTAAGCACTATATCTGTGAATTGCTCTTGCAGTTATTAACCGTGCTACAGAATAGTTTTCACTGTAGGTTATAAAAGAGGTGTCTGAGTCAGATGTTGTGGGAGTTAACAAGGCTGCATCCTTGTCTTCTACAGATTATTTGAAACTACATTGGCAAGTCAAACCTTATCCCCCGAAATCAGCACTGGATCTCAAGCAGGAAGTTCAGAAGAGAAGGAAGAGGACAAGAGAAAAACGTCCTTCTCCCCCATTGAAACTCACGTTTGAAGCATGACCCCAAAGGTATTTAGAGACAGTGCAATAGTGATGTTATCCTGCCTATAGGGTACTCGCAACCTTTTAACCTCTGGAAGCGGCCTTAAGTTATGGAACTCTTTTTGAGGAATACAAAAGATAAGCCCCAAGAACCACGACCAGCCAGCACTCCCTAGCCATGGGGCAGAGAGGAAAGCGACCCCCGCCTGGTGTTCCCCAGCACGGAAGGCTGTACGTGAGCCGGGAATCTCGCCGAGCAGATGACGCCTCTACAGCCCAGAGCTTATTTCAACCACCCCGCCACCGGCAGAGCCCGCATCCCCTCCACCCCCCCGCACCCCGGGCAGGCCGGGGCCCGGCGGGATACGGGGCCGGCGCCGAGGCGAGTCCTGCGGAACACAGCGGAGAGAGCGGAGCACCGCGGTGCCCAGGCCGCGGCACCAGGGGCTCAGCGTGTGCGCACCCCCCCGCCCCGGCACGGCACGGCCCGCGGTGG
>VZTE01001011.1:422327-515639 GCA_013397775.1 Eulacestoma nigropectus
CTCCAGCGCCGCCTCAGCCGCCGCTCCGGCCCCGGCCCGGCCCCCCGCCCGCCGCACCGCCGGTCCCGCAGCAACTCTCGCGAGAGCCGCCCTGTCAGCGTCCTCCGCGGCAGCGGCGCCTGCGCGCTCCACGCCCCGTCCGGAGCGCGGGCACGCCTCGCGCATGCGCAGTGCCCGACCGACCCGCCCTGCCCAGCGCCGGGCATACGCCCCGGGCACACGCCCCGGGCACCCACCGGGAACCGTGCTGTTCCCGTAGGAGCGAGCGTGGAGCGGGAGGGGAGAGGAGAGGCAGCATCCGAGCAGCGCAGCAGCACGGGCCGGGCGATATACCTGAAAAGAGGGTGTAGCCAGGCGGGGGTCGGGCTCTTCCAGGCAACTAGCGATAGGACAAGAGGACAAAGTCTGAAGCTGCGCCAGGGGAGGTTCTGGTTGTACACCAGGAAGAATTTTTCCACTGAAATGGTTATTAACCACTGCAGCGGGCTGCCCAGGAGGTGGTGGAGGCACCGTCCCTGCAGGTGTTTAAGGAAAGACTGAATGTGGCACTCGGTGCCATGGTCTGGCTGACATCGTGGTGTTGCATCCCAGGTTGGCCTCGCTGGTCCCAGAGGTCTTTTCCAACCAAATTGATTCTGTGATTCTGCAGTCGAGGTTCTATTAACACCCCAGGGAGGAGGCCCTGAGGTGGAGGCCGGTTTCTGGAGGAGAAACCACGCCTGCTTTGTGCAAAATACTTGCCTAGTTTGTCCGTGTCTCCACTTGCCTGTAAGACAGGGCCATCTACCACACCATGGAGCCAGCAAGGAGGAGTTGATTTAGAAGCTCTCTAACTACCAGACATACACCCCAGCTTGTCCCGGCAGTGTTTGAGCAGACACTGAGGGGTGCAGAGCTGCTCACCAAACTCAGCACAGAACAGACCTGGTGAGCCATAACTTGACAACTGCCATCCCTCCTGAGCAGTGATTTGTGCTGTAGGAACAAACAGTTTGATCACACGTGGCAATTACAGCATCCACAGAGGCCAAAATTTGGATTGCACAGGCAACTAATGTCAGGGTTTGCATGGATGACCCTCCTGACATCCTTTTAGTTTGAAAATACTCTTAATTATAGAGTAAAGGAGTTGCTCTGGTAAACATCAGGCTTCAATCCTTTGATAAAGGCATAAATAAAAACGCTTTCCTCTGGCTTTAGCGAGGAAAGGTGGTTTCTAAACAAGAGGCTTTCTAGGACTGTACTCCCATCCCCTGAAGGGATGAGCTACTACAGGGTTGCCTTTATCCCTCCCCACCTGCAAAAAGACACCAAGACTGGAAGTGGGCAGTCAAAGCACAGCACAGCCACAGTGTCCAGACATCAACTGCAGAGCTCACAGCTGGGCTCATGTAAATTTAGGATTATTGTGGACCAAAGTCTACAATTTAGGCACAGGTAACTGATAGGTTGTTTTATGACAGAGATGCACATTTTCAGCCTCCAATTAAACCCTTTTTTTTTTAAATAAACCATGACACTGGTTGCTCTCCCCAGCTGGACTCTGCAAGGGGGTTATGGTTACATCCATACCAAGACTGGAGTACCATCAGAATATTTACCACAACCTCAGACAATCTGACTTAAAAATCATGTTCTGCAAACATTGCCTGCTAACATTCTTATTATAAATGCTTAAGCAGCTTGATGAAGATTGGATGAAATTTGTGCTTTAAACCCTTGGCAAGATCATTTTCTCATCCTAACAGCATTGTCTTTAAGGGGTTTTAACTTATTCCCAGACTTGGGTATCGGGGAAGGTGTGAGTTCTCCCCATACGTCATTAAAAAAAATTGGAAAGGGTGGAGAAAAGGAGCTTCAGGAGTTGAGATGCTACAAATGTTCAGACGTTCTTTCTGAGGATGCAGAAGTGATTCATTTAGAGTGACACAAAGACTGATGAAATTGGAGCTAGATTCCAAGATGCCTCAAGTCCCCAGTACTTGTTCCTAGAACACTCCTACAGAATCTCTGGTTTCATGTATGCCCTCAAGATGGGGACTCAGAAGTTCTTAATAAGTTTCTGTAAGTTAAATAACATCTCAAAGAAGTTATAGGAGCTACTTTTAGCTAGACTTGAAAACCAGCTATGGCCAACAGCTGCCAGCTGAATGACAGCTACTTTATGGGGCTGCAGCTGCCTGACTGTAAAAGGGCAGTCCTAGAAAATCAAACAAGCAACAAAATTCAGAAATAGCAGAGATTAGAGCATTACAGAAAGATATTCCTGACTGAGGAGTTCCTGAGATGTACTTGCTTGCAAACCAATCCATGTAGAATGTTCCCCCAGCTTGCAAACAAGTTAATACTTTATAGAAACACACAACTTACTGTGCAATACTATGCAGCTTTGCTACAGCAAAAGCCAAAATCCTGACATAGCTGTGAGTAAGGGTGAAAAAGGCAACAGAGACATTGTTTTGCTCAAGGTTCGATTTCTTTTTTTTTTTTTTTTTCAGTTTAGGAATAGCTTGAATTTTCTATGACAGTTCATGGTGATAAAATACAATCCAAGATTAGCTCTGAGTATTTTAAGAAGATAAGAAAAATCCTTGTGTCTGACATTTCTTTTGGATACCTTTTTAAACTTCTCAGAGCAGTCTGTGGAAATAAATGTATGGGTTTTGCTATCAATAGATCAGAGGAATATTTGTTAAAATGGGTCAAGCAGCCGGTCAAGGTTTAAAACTGCTGCTTGGAATACTCATATTAATGCCATGTTCCTAAGTCTGTTCTCCTCAGACATGAGGATCTGTCATCACCATGAACTACAATACACTACTGACAATTTAAGGAACTTTGTGTTTGTTGCAATGTTGTTTTTTTTTTTAAGGCATCTGGCACAATAATTGTAATGAAATACATTTTTAATATGCACCTTTCTTCCTCTGACGCATTTCCTGCTTTCAAAGAATTGTAGTGGTTTTTTTTTTAAAGCAAACCCCTGACTGGCTCAGCACATCTGAAGATGCTCAAAATTTCATGCTGTGATTCTGCATTGTACTGCTGCAGTTTGTATAGGGTAGCACTATATGTACTGTATATAAGTTGTATCTAAGCAGCCTGATGTATGAAGCAAGACACAAAGCTTGCTCCCATGGAAAATCAGACATTCTGCCACAGGGAATGTGGAATAGATGTAGAGAGGCCCTGATCAATTTTCTTCCAAGCTGAAAATTTACTGCCACAAGACTGTTCTGACAGCTGTGGGGGGACTGCCTGGATATGCACCTCTGAGATGCGAAGGGATACAGTGGGTGCGGCACAGGGGGAATGACAGGAATGTAGGCACAGCATGGAGGGAATGGGGAATGCTGGGAATGGAG
The DNA here is from genome assembly GCA_013397775.1 of Eulacestoma nigropectus. Classification (NCBI taxonomy): domain Eukaryota; kingdom Metazoa; phylum Chordata; class Aves; order Passeriformes; genus Eulacestoma; species Eulacestoma nigropectus. The sequence continues at coordinate 425,693 of VZTE01001011.1, forward strand.
CTGTTGAGATTTATTGCATTAATATTACCTTCTTGCCTTTTTCTTCTCACATCAACCCATGTTGGCCTCAGTGTGATAATCAAACCAGGGACATTAGCCATAAAATCCAAAACTATTCCATTTACTACATATTTGGGTCTGTCTTTGGAACAAAGTTGCTTCAAACATGCGTGATGCACCCGAAGAGTAACAAATATGACCTGCTCTAGGAAGATGCTGAATTCCTTGAGAAAACCTAACACTGAGGTTCTAGTCTAAAGTTAGGCCATAGACTGGAACAAAACTGCAGGTACCACATACAGACAGAACTGGCAACAAATTCACTTATTTTGTCAGCACAAATTAAAATGGACACCAAGGAGAGAAGTCTACAAGACTTAACTGCCATTACTAGAGTTTCTCTAAAACCTTAATTCAAGATTTAGGTTTCTGGTCTGTAGGATTTTCCCACATGCCCATATTTGGAACATTGTGTGACAGGACTAATTAGGGAATCAGACAGCAAAGCTAAGGCAAAAACCCTGTCCAAATGTGTTTTCTGTACCTGTTCTTTAGAGAGTGAGATAATGAATGAATTGGGTAACTACTTTGCTGTATATTGGTGAGTTGGTCTGGTTTGATTTGCAGCTTTGGGTTAGTGGTAAAGGCAACGATATCAAAGGGATAGAATAGATGTATGATAACAGATAATAGATGTGTACATATATAAACATATAAATATCCATATTCTGCAAACAGGGAAACAGAAGCATAGAGGGCTTGCCCAAAGCCATACAATAAACTAATGCCAGTGTTCAGCAGCATTAGGAACAGAATTGGTAGTTTTAAACTTCTGAGCCAGCTGAATCCCTCTTAATGCTCTGCCCTGACTTCTCACACACACCCTGAACTGTTATCACAACTGTCTGTCTCTATAAATCTGCCCAAGTGCAATCAATAAGTGTTGGTGCTTGTGACCCAGACAGAACAGCTGATCTGCCAGAACAGCTTCACAATTTTACTCATTACAGATCCCAAGAGCACTTGTGAAGCAGCTTAATCACCATGTGAGACAAATGGGGGCTGCTCTGACTTTTATAGACCAGGAGACAAGAAATCTTAGCCTCAAAACTAGCAGAAAAGAGGTCCAAACCAAAACCACTCATGAGTCTTACACTCAAGCTGAATGTAATAAAAAGCAGATTCTTTTCCATTCTACCTGTGTTTCTATGGTCACAAAGAAGAAACGACAAGATTTACAAAACTGACTATGTAGGAAAGGCTGTTCTACCTGGGACCTGCAATAGCTGTCACTGACATTAAGAAATTAAACAATAAAATCAGTTGGCCGGGGTCACCCAGAGCTGCTTAAGCTCTAAAAGAGATCTGTAAAAGGGAACTAGATCCAACTATAGTGTGCCATCTCCCTTTCTTTAGTACAAAAGGACTTCTGCTTTCTTCCTACTCCCAATCCAGTCATCTGTCATTTTCAGGACAGCTTTGAATTGTCAGTTCAATTACGTCTCAGTTTGGAGAAAAACAAAGCAGTTGCTGCCTATTACAAAAAGGCAGAATCTCCCTCTTTTGAGGAATATCTCATCTCACTTATTTTTTATAATTAGACATTGAATTACGTGCAAGTCCCTTATTTATTAAGCAATACAGAGGAGCTGGGAAGTAATGTAATTCAGCTAAATTGAAATACTATCTTCCCTTCAGCTTTGGTAAAGGTAGTGGTCAACTCAACCACTCCTTTTAATTTTTAAGACTCAGACAGCTTTTGTATCAATCTTCCCCTTTCAATTCCTTTTTCCATTACACACATTATAGTCACTTCTTAGCATCTGTCATGAAATATGCAAAAGGGTGGGGGAATCAGACAAACAGCAACTGCCTGTTCTAAACAATACAAAATTTTCTCACTGATTGAATTATATTTAAATTATTTTGCACTACTGTTCAGAAACGCTACTTGTCAAATACTCATTAAAATGCAACTTCAACACTTTGTCAGAGAGCTTAACTAAAAAAAAAAAGGCAAAGAAAGGTTTGGGGTTTTTTTGCATACAATACCTGCTTTAAAGTGGTCCTACTGAAATTCTCATGTCTGCTCTACTCGCAGCAGCCACCCTGGTGAGGACTGACTGAAAGGCACATGCAGGGAGGTCAAATAGTTCCTGTGGATCTGCCGGGCTCCACAAGCTGTTTCAGGCGGAAGCTCACGGCAAACTGAGCCCTGACTCTGCCCATATGCTGTGGCCCCAGGAGGAGCCAGCAGATCCCTGCGCTGAGATATGGGGAGCATGAAATTAAGCTTTTTCAGACTACCCACATAGGTTTGCATTGTTTCATTTCTGTAAGCTCACTTCCCACCAAAATGATATAGGAGGCCTTTACACAATTCCAAGAAACATAAGGATGTGGAGGAAAAAAAGCACTCAAGGAATAGTTTTTATAGCTATTTAGAAGCAAGTATGAGAAGTGATCTTAATTTGCAGGCAAAATTGACTGATTTGTGTTTTTTTCCATACCAAAATATTACATTGCTATAAGCATCCAGAGCTAACATTACCTTGTTTACCATTCATTCACAATTCTGTCATATTAAAAAAATAGAGAAGATGATGACTTGAGCACTGTCTTGTAGAACAGGTCTTTACAGCAAAGTTCTCAGGTCCAAAAATCACACCAGCTTAGTGCCTCGAGTGCTTCACAGCATTTGCCTCAAGTTTCCCTTTGTCATCCTAAAATACATAGGAAAAGTGCTCTCTGGATACCTGTCCTATTTCTGAACTGTAGCCACACTGGCCAATTCAAGGGTGTTTCTGCTCCTTCAACCACCCTTCTAATAATGCATTTTGATGTTTCTCATTTATTCTCAACACTCCGCAAGCACGAGGTCCATGAGATGAGCAGTTAGATCAGGTTTACCAAGGAGGAAATAAAGGCACCAACAGGTTAAAGGTCCTGTTAAAGGGCCTGCCAGCCCCTGTAAGTGCACATTTCATTGACAGAAATTCTATACACAGTATACTTGTGAGTGAAAACAGGGCTTATTAGGGGCTTGTTTAAGATCCACAGGGAATCCGTGTCAGAGGCTAAACAACCCAGACTCCAGATCTCTGTTCAAGACGTATCTTTACTCTGACCTTTTATTTAAAACCTTCAACTAATTAAGTAGCTTTTATTAGGGTAGAACAATCTAAAGAGGAACTAATGAGATGATTGTGCAGCACTAAGCACAACTCATGATTTTGTCTTATTACAATTGAAGCAGTACAAGGAAGGGAAAGGAGATAAGTGTCCTGTCTCTAAATTACACTATCAATTCCCCAGATCTGCCATTTTGTTTCCTTCTAAGTCACCAAAACCACTTTCAGCATCAGGTGTTGTGGGGCTTTTTGTTAACTGATTCTAGGGAACTCTTCTGAGTAACAACCTCAGAAAATCCAGGAATTCTGTGGCCTTGATTATCCTCATTAAAATTTAAATTGAATTTAAAAGAGCTGAAATCACACCTGTAGAATCCTGCACTGCGTGTATCCAGACACTGTCAAAGTAAACTATCTCAAAGGAGAACGGAGAACACTCCCAAAATGCTGCATTCTTATCCTCAACTGCATCTGCAGGGAAAACAATGCAGAGCTTAAGCTCTTTGTACAAAATTGCAAACAATTGCACCAGGCTTTGGCATTTGTAGTTCAGCAAGCTAATCAACATGAGTTTTGTAACAAAATATCACACGTGGGAACTGCCACATGACAATTCGGGGTAATACAAGCTCTGCAATAAATTACAGGAATAGGAAAGGAATTAAAATTGACAGAAACGCACCTTTTCAATTTACCCAGTCCACTACGAATGCAGAAATCAAGCCCCCAATGTCTGCAGGCATAGGGACAGCAGTGGGGCATCTCTGTTTCACATCTCTGACTTCCTTTCCAGATTCTGCAGAGGCTTAGATTTCATGTTAAGATTACCGGCTGGGTAGGTTTGTGTGATCGTCCCTGCCATGGTTTCCTGTGCACCTGGCACCCTGCGTGTGCCTTCACCTCATAGCTCCCGAGACTGCCAGTCTGCTGGTTCTCTACGGCAGAAGTGGCTTTTCAGAGGCAGATCTGCAGGTGTCACCCTCTTCTTGCAGGTGTCACCTCCTCCTGCAACGGCACAGCCGCGGCAAAGGGACTCCCCTTCTCCCTCATCCCCTTCCCTGGGACATCCATCACGTCGTGCCATTGACGAGGGCATGGAGCCCCGGGCCACGGACCGCCCTCGGGCTCTCTCCATGCCCTCCCGCGTTCCCTTCACCCCAGAGTCACTTCACTGCCCCTCACCACCGTCCCCAAGACGTCCCCCCAGCAGCCTAGGGGTGACCTTTGCCCGGGGTCTCCGCTCCGCCCGCCGCCCCTCATCGTTGCCGCCCTTTCCCCTCAGCCTCCCCTTACGGCTTGCCCCGACCTGCCGCCAGGGCGGGCTCCCGGCTTCGCGCGCCACGCCGGCCCAGCCAATCAGCGCGCGGCGTGCGGGAGGCCGCGCGGGCTCGCACCAACCAGACAGCGGCTTCTTGCGGCGGCCCCGAAGCGCCCCTGTGGGCCCCCGGTGCTGGGGCGTCCCGCCTGCCAGTGACCGTGATGGCGGCCCCGGCGGCGCGGCGGGCGAGGGGCCCCGCCGGCAGCGCCCGGCGCGGCGGGTGAGTACGGGCCGGGCGGCGGGGCAGGGCCGGGCTGTGGCCCGCCGGGGAGCGTGGCCTGGGGTCCCCACCTCGGCTGGGGAGGCCCGAGGCAGAGCCCGCGGCGGTCCCGCAGCCCCGCGGCCCCATTGCTCGCAGCTCGCCGGAGCGTTACCCAGCGACTTAGGAGGGAGAGGAAATTAGAAAAGGACACACAAAAGGCGGTCCAAACACGTGTTGGCGGCTCAGCGCACTGGCGGGGCTTCTCCCGCAGCTGCGGGACAGGCTCCAGCTCGCAGTTCCACGGAGCATCCCCCGGGGCACCGGGATGGGAGCCAGGCCAGGGGGTGCCCATCAGCCGAGGAGTAGATGCAGTTTCATACTCCGCGTAAAGGTTTAGTGTCTGGTCCTACATTCTGGCCTTTAGGAGTTTTTCCAGACCCTTTCCTGCCGGGATAGCAGCCTTCGCCCAGCCGGTTCTTTTATATTGCTTCACTTCTGTGGCTACTTCATCGCAGTGTTCTGATCAGCAGAAGTTCATGGCACACTTCGTTTTGCCCCAGACATCCACCTGTTCTATTTTTAAAAGCTGTGATCCATGCAGTTCTTTCTGTTCGTCCGTTTGGGAGCTTTCCCCTATCAGGATAACCCAGGCCGTTATTGATAAGGAAAAGCCTAACAAATCCCCTTTAAAAATCCCATTACATAAAGCACGAGAAGTTTGTCTTAGATGATACTATCTACCCAGGAGATAGAGAGGAAGGGAAAACCCATAGACAGGAGCGGATAGTGTTTTAGTTACACATTTAACACTCACTGAGTTTTTATAGGTACTCTTGTGCATCGGGAGAGTTTCCTTAAGTTAGGCTTACCAGTCTTAAAAGTTACCAAGGTAGTAGCAGAGAGCATAAGCACCCATCCATCTTCCTGAGGCAGCTACCAAGTCGTTCATGTTTTCTCAGAAAAGGAAGCTACTAAGGCCTGCTTCTCTAAAATCCTGTCATTTCCCCCAGCAATTGTAGAATGAACTTCCTAGTTGAACAGACAGCTCACACACAATGGGACACAATGGAATAGTAGTACATAAGCTCCATGTAACATTTTAGGTTACTTAGAAATGCAGGTTTCTATATAAACAAACTGTTACTCAACAGCTGCTGTACTGCATTAATCTACAGGGCTTGCTCAGATACAGTAAAATTTGAATACCCTAGCAAGCAAACTAAATTTATTTTCCAAGAAGCCTGCCTAATATAGGCATACATAGAAATAGCTACATGGCACTGGTTTTATGCAAGTTATGTTTTGTTCTTTAGAGAAGTGGTTTATATTTCCTATCTTTTACTCAAGCTTACTGAAAAAAATTTACATAATATTCTTCTTAACCATGACCTTTTAAACAAACACCTTGCCAACATTTTTTATCTGATGAGAGGATTAAGATATTAGTGCTTCTAGCCTTGGTCACCAAACAAATCAATATTGGTGCTGCAGGTGGAAGCAAGGAAACAAACCATTGTCCTCTAATCTTCACATTACATCTCTGTTTTTATCTTGATCTGTCAGAGCCCTACCCAGTTTAGGTGCTCGAAGCCACTGCAAGCACTCGGAGACCAACCTGCTCCAGGCAGAGACACAGCCCTGGGAAGGTGTGGGTTGGGAGGGTTTATATCCCCCTGTGGCTGGCTGGGACTGGCCAGGAGCACGGCCAGGGGCCATGGGGGATTGGCCAAAAGGCAAATCCTTTGGTTGGATTGGCCAAAGAGAGTGACCTGCCTGGGCTTGGGCAGCATTGTCCTGGACTTCGACCTGTGGGAGCAGGGTTTGCTTTGGGATGGTTGAGTTCACATCTGTGATAATGTATGGGACTGTTTGAATGCCACATAGGGCAATTTGGATCTCTGGAATGCTCTTGAGTGAAGACTAGGGGGAAGTTCTTCAGGAGCTGCAGAGAGCTCTTGTTTTCCTTTCACAGTAGAGTGAGGCAGCTCACTGCCCTATTTCTAGACGTGGCTCATCCTACAGGTTTTCATCGTAAAACTTTCATGGGGCTTGTGAGAATAGCAAAACGCACAATCTGCGAACTGCTCAGTGCCTTTTCTAGGTAAGGGCTGTGCTGTGCTTGGAGTGGGTGTTTGGGCTTGGTCTGAATGGCCTTCAGATGCTGAGTCTGCTCTGGGGACCTCCCAGAGAACACCTTCCCATTGGCACAGTGTTTATCAAATATCTCCAAATGGCAAACACTGGTGTAAGAATGCTTTTTTACCTAGATTTACTATAAACTAGGAATACAACACCTTTATTTATAATCTAGATTTAAGAGGAAAAGCTGCACTTTTATCTCTGAGTCAGTGTATATCCGCAAAAATTAATTTGTTAAAGGGTCCTATAAATACAGTGTAAGCTTTTTAAATTTTATTTTGGGCCATTGTCTTTCTGTGGTTTTCTAACATTTCAGGATTACTTCTTTTTAGATGGAGGTAGTTATACAACCCTGGTTATCATAATAACCAATATCATGATGGTGAATGACAGCTGTCACTTTGCAGTGAATTCTTCCATAGATTTGCTGTAAAAATTCCTATTCAAGACATCATACCACAACGTCTCATCTCTCTGCAGAAGCTGGAGGGGCCCTTCCACCTTTCAGAATTGTGCCTTTTGTTGCATTTTTCACTTTGATCCAGACTCTCTACGTGCTGTGTCTTTCTGTGGCGGGCGGTACCTGAAGCAGAAAAAATAAAGCAATCCTTTAATTCCCAAACACTCCTTTTTCTTTTTAAGCAAGTAAGGAAAAATGAACACAGCAAATACTTTTCAGATTTACAATACCTTAATTTGAGACAGTATCAGCCCCTGTGGAAACAGTAAGGTAGACTAAACTAGCTTTATAATTCTTTTGATTGTATTTCTTTTGATAATTGCATCTCACTCAGCTCACCAGAATGAAATTAAAACAAAAATGAAAGTGTTCTTTCACTTGTGGAACATCTTGTTTTATCAATCCTATCTCATAAGTAAACCAACGGTCTGACTCTTACAAGTGTGCCAAAGCCATTCCCTACTCCCCTTCTCCCTCTTTGTTGCTCAGGTTTCATTTTGAGCAATGACTCTCCTTTGAAACAGTCCAATGTGCAAGTCCTAAATGTGCTGAAGAAAGAAGGAAAGAGTCAGATATTTTTTATTAGAAAACTCTCAGCAAGTAAGGTTTAAACAAAAAGTAATTTCACCTCCAAAAGGCACATTTGTCAGTTGAAGACAGACTCTGAAGTTCATTTCAAGTTTAATCCTGTTTTTGATTCAGTGTAGAATAGACTTCTCTCTGATTCCTGTCATTTAGGAAGGGAAGCAGAGCCTGTATGAAATTAGCTCCTGATTCTTCACAGCCAGGCTCAAATGAGATATTTGACTGCTACTGAGTTGATAATACTTAGCACATACACAACACTGTTTCAGAGGATCTCACTTTACAGATACTAATAAATTTACTTCACGGTCTCCCTCTGAAGCAGGTATGCATATTCCTATCTACAATCTGGGGTTATTGAGGCAGAGAATGTTTAGCTGGCCCAAATTCTGACAAGTCTTTTTTCACAGGCAGATACTGAAGCCAAGAAGTGTGGCTGCCAGCTCCCTTGCTGTAATTATTCTGTGCTCTCAGTGGGTCTCAAAGCAATTGACCGTATCACTCCACGCACCTTTGGAAGGCCATGTATCAGCAAATGTGCCCATGTTGCAAATTATCAGGCAGACATCAGCTCCTCATGAGTAGGAAGACCGTATGGTTCTGCTGATATCAAAACAATCAGCTCAAATCGAAGCCATTTTCTCCAAGGCAGCTACTTTTTTTGGTTATTATCTGTTCCCCCGTGTTTCTATTCTCGGTGACAGATCAGGCTTCTGTTCTTGAGGAATTCACTTTTGGCAGCAAGAAATTTTCATACTCCCCATCATTTTTCATAGACTAATCTGTATTGGGAATTTTCAGTAAATAACATGAAAGCATCAGTGATTGAACACTTTAGGGAAAATAGTATTATTAGCTTGATTTATTTTTCTCCCTAAAGACAGCAGCTTCTGAAACACATTTTTCTTTCCAACTGTCTATAGGTTCTATAATTACCTGATCTTTGTTTGCTAGTTGTTTTATAAATTCAGTAAGTAATATATCATGCTGTATGGTTTTTTATTAAAATTCAACACTGCTCTCTCACACTGATGGTTATGTGAATTGAAATCCTTGGATTACGAAGGAAAATCTGAGCCATGGTGTTTTTTACCTTTATATGTGCACTGGCTCATAACATATTGCTATTCAAGAGATGATCTGGTCAAGAAAAGGGTGAATGGACCCTTGCAAAGTTCTGCTGTCCAGAGGGATGTTTCAAATACTTGTTGATACTCAGATCACGCTACAAGACTTGCTCTTTGCTCAGGGCATATCCAAACTGAAACAAGTTGCGGGGGGGATACGGATATATTTTTCAATTTGAAAAGGATCTCAGGCACACATGGCAATCCAGGCACTGAACTCAGTTGAATAAAATAGAGATAGTCTAAGGTGGATTGTGGACCTCTCCCCCCAGCTGTGGGATAGCCATTGGCTGGGTTTGGCATACAGGACCCAGACAGTTGGCTTGCTGTTAGCGTTGGATTATTTGGTGAACCCTATCCTGGGTTTCACTCTTACCCAACAATTTGGAAATATTTCTCAGGCTGAGTGCAACATGATGACACTTGAACACCACATCCAGCCATTCCCAAGTTTCACAAACTGCTCTAGGCTTGAAAATCTTGAGGAGAATGGAGTGTGGTGGGAAAGTGGAAGGAGTAAACTGGCTGCACTGGGAGCAGGTGGTGTCTGATTAGAGCAGCCACAGCTTCAAGCATCTCTGATAGTCTTTGGCTAAATATTTGACACCCTCCAACATGTCCCAACAAAGCAGCCACAGCTTCAAGCATCTCTGATAGTCTTTGGCTAAATATTTGACACCCTCCAACATGTCCCAACAAAGCAGCCCCACTTCTTTTCTGTCCTGCAGAGTGTAACATGTCGATGTGACTAATTGCCTGGGCAGACAGAAGAGAGATAAGAACGGGGAGGACAGAAGGAAGCAGATATTCCAGTGTGGAATAGCAGTGCACAAAACTAGGACGGGTCCAGAGTGTGGAGAGTCCCTGCAGCAGGGTAGGGATGATCAGAGACATGTCTGGAGGTGGGAATTGCAGGAGTCCCTGAAACAGAGGAATCTGGGAGGGGAGCACACAAGGCCCTTGCAGGGTCGGAAGTAAGTGGATGCACAACTCTGTGGATCTACAGGCTGTCTCCAGAATTTTTTAAATTGCTGCAGCCTTAGTGTGTGGAGCTGTTTCCTGAGTGTTTGCAAGACCTCTGTAATGCATGTGAGGTGTTTAGTTGGAATGACAAAATTCTTGCGGTTTTATTTTGGTAAATTCTGCATTTAAAAGAAAGCACGCAAATCACATCTTCTATGGCTCCAGTGCCAGTTCAGGTGCAGAAATTGAGGGAGGTTGGTTTATCATCCTAGCCTATCATTGACTTCAGTTAACCCAATGCTAAGATATCCCAACCTATCTGGGATCAGCTGTGTTTGGAATTTTTGGTTCTAAATGAAAACCCTTTTTAAATGTTGGAAAATTAAACATCCTCCTTGTTCTGTGTATCCAGATTGGCATAGGAAAGACTTGCCTTCTTGCTTTCTGTGTGTGAAATGTCTACAATCTACCATTCCTGGTACCTTAAATTGGGAATGTGAGGAAAACGAAACTGCTTCTGAGCTGGTCAGTGTGTTCACATTTTGGAGAAGCCCTGAACATGTATGATGATGAAGCAGTGCTTTGTGCACCACTGATTATTTTCACAAGCTCTTGTTATATTGTCCATTATATCAGCTTCTGAATTTTTCTAAACAGGGAATATTCACTCTTTCCAACCAATCCTTTGTATTTTTAATAGTCTTGGTGTGTTTCCTGCTTCCTAGCACTGAAGGACTCCAGGATGGTGTTCCTAAGCATGCAGATGATGTGCTGTGAACTTTAGGGAATGGCGTGTTTTGCATTCAGGATCACTTTTCAGTTTGCTGCCAGAACCAGAATGTCACTGAGGGCAGTGCAGAAATCCTGCCTCCTGCCCAGCTCAGCCCCCTGCCCTCCAGCCAGAGCCACCCAATCCTGCTGTATGCTTTTGAAATCCAGATCCAGAGAGAAATTCAGGCTCTTCGTTTTGTTTGAACAAGTGAGAGCATGGTGCATAAGTCTTTCAGTAGATCAACTAACAAATCTGCTCTTGAAGGGGACTAAAAAGAAGAACCATGGATTTATCTTAGTCCTTTTATTGTTAGTGACCATTTTCTCCTTAAAATTATCTCATCTTGTCTTGCCTTATACTGACGTCATTCTCAAATTAAAGGCAAGATACTAAGGCTCTAAACTGCTGTGTGCAAACACACAAAAGTACTTTTCCTCCTTCCCACTCCCAGCCCTTTGCTGGGAGCTCTTTGTCAGCTTCACTCCAGTAACCTTGTCTGATCTTCTCTTTGCAGTTGCTAATTGGGCTGGCAGGGATATGAAGTGACTGAAAATAACTTTATTCCCTCGTTGTGTGCACACTGAAAGGGTCACAGAACAGAAAAGTAGGGCAGAGTCCACACTGGTGGCTTGTGCCAACCAGCCCAGCAGCCAAAAAATGGCACTTGCAGGTGCTGGTTGTGGTTCTGCAGGCAGGTCTTTGATAACCAGCACTCTGAATATTGAATGCCTGCTGCTTCCCCCCTGGAATGCAGGTGCAAGATTGCCTGCAGGAGAGGAAATAACTGAAATCTAACTGCAGAGTGGGACAGAGTGGCTTTCTGAGTAAGCTTTGGATGCCTTTTGTTTTCCTTGAAATTATGCAGCGTTGTCAGAGCAGCACTGTAGGTGACTGCCACAAGGATGGGCTCTCCAGAATCCTTTTTTTGAAGAAGGCAGTGTCGTATAAATCCAGGGTAGTAAATCCCAGCTGGCAAAGGCCAGCCCCATAGTATCTATGAGATGTGTGTGTGGTTTGTGTTGATTTGCATATCTAGCTGCTTCCTTGTGTATTTTGATTGAGGAGAAGGATATGTCCAAGTCCCAAGCTTCTGTGCGATATTAAAAATAGAACCAAGAATTACTAACCAACAGAAAGACTTTCCCAAGACAATCATAGCATAATCTTATAGAATCATGTTGTGTTTATGTGTAAGAGAGTCCTCTGGAGCAATGTACACAGATCCGTTGTTTTGACCAGAAAAGATACTTTGTGAAAGGAGAGCAAATTTGTGCCATGTGAGGTAGAGGAGGGTGAGCTAGAAGAAGGATGTGAGCTCCAGAGCTACTTTCTACCTCAATTCTGTTAGAGTCCCAGTTTTGCTAAAAAGAGAAAAGGCCTAGATCCACGGTCATCTGGAATTGTTTTTAGGACTTCTGGCCTACTCACTGGTGATCAGATCCATGCTCAGCCCAGCACCTTGTCAAAGGCTGGATGTGATGTTCAGCAAATGGAACAATCGTTGCTGGCTCCACTAGAGAATAGCTGGACAAAGCTCCTGGTAGATAAAAGTAACAAGACAAATAGCCATGGGTGACAGCTTGCTCCAATACCTGGTGGAATCCAGGGTTTGTCAGCCTATTTTTGGAGGCTTGCCCAAAAGCCTGTCAGGACTACGATAATACTCTTACTTTGCACTGCAGGGAACTTAATTCATCTATGGATGCCAGATTTTGGGGAGAGTTAAGCTAGCTTAACTTGCGAATTATGGGGTGGGTTGATGTACTATTAGAAGGACCTTCATCTCCCTAGTTCTCCTTTTAAATACCAATCCTGTAATTTGAATTTTGTGAATTTCATCACTTTCTTATCCTAAAGGAAGCGATATGGGAGACTTGACTGGTTCCCCTTCTGTTTCTACAGATGGTGATGTGGTAAACGTAGCCAAGCTCTTCTCTACCTAGGAGACATTCTCCCCTGAGGAGCAGTCCCCTTTCGCTGGACATGCTTACAGAACTGCACAGCCATGGACCTCAAGGAGAAGTGTCAGGTAGGTTTGCTGATAACAGTCACACCCAACTGAAGTGTTGAGTCCTTTTAAATGTCTTTATTATTTTGGGTCAAGATTCACCAGATGGCATTATTATGTGGTGGTATAATCCATGGTTAGTATAGGAGTTGAGAGTTCTGTCACCTTCACACCCCTATATCAGCAGGGAAATCCTTTGCAGCTGGGACTGAGGCAACCACGGTGGAACAGCACAGGTGGGGTGTCTGCTGTCACACCTGCTGTGTCTCTCTTGAGCTCTAAGCTGGGGCTCCATTCCAATGGACACTCAACTCTGTGTTACTTGAGAGGCTGAATTCACTGGGAAGATTTTTTAAATATACCAAGGCAATGAAATCATCTGTGTCCAGTTTTGCTGGTGGTAACTTGGGGTCTCAGCCGGCTCTGGTGAGAGAACACTCTTGACTTTTCCCTCTGGTGTCCCTTTCCCCACCATACCGTGAGCTTTTGTCTATTGGCTGTCTCTGTCTTCTTCGTGCATCCCTTCCTTGCTGTTTTGTTTGCAGCAGCGAGAAGTCGTTTTTTTCTGTTAGTGCAAAGTACCTGTTAAGGACTCACCTAGACTCAGATCAGCTCTAAAAGATACTACAGCAGTGTAAGTGACTTTTAAAGGTCAGTTTTTCACATCAGCTGTGGCACTTGCCTACTCAACTGCTTCTTTGCTGGGTTTCTGCTCTGAGTTGTGCTAGGCCAGGAAAGCCTGAGCTCACTCCTGCCCAAACCTCTTGGTGCTGGAGTGCTCAGAGGATGTGTTTGACCTATGTTATTTTATATCAAATTGCTTTATTACCATGGAGTTAACATTCCAATGAGGACAATTATCTACTTATTCTCTTGTTAGTGACATCGTGGGCTAATCTGGTATTGATCATTTTAAGAGATGATGCAATTACCACTCTGTGCAGGAGTGTGTTCTGTGTAGGGTCTGAGAGCACCAAAGAGAGCAGGGCATAGCGGGGACACTTTCACTGTAGGTCACTATCTTTGGTTCATCTTTCTCATATGACATTGTGCACTGTACAATGCAGGAAGATCATATCAAATTGCTGGACAGGCAGCAGCATGGACAGTATTGTAATAGCCCTTTAAAAGGCCTATTAGGAAAGTGTCCTGACAAGGAGGTTACAGGGGGAATCATGGTGTTCTCAAGCCCTAACCTCCTCTCCTGACTTCCTGAAATTTTTTCTCCCTCCTTTCTAAAGGAAGTTAAAAATGGACTCAAGAGATCACCACAATCTTTTCAATAGGAATTAAAAAAAACCCACAGATACATAAAGCTGCATTTTACAATTTATTTTGTTTGGACTCTGAGGAAAGACCATGATTTTATTCTTGTTAGCAACCCCATGGCAGGGGGCTTGGAACTAGGTGATCTTTAAGGTGCCTTCCAATCCAAACCATTCCGTAATTATTATTTGATGCTAAGGAGTTTGCTCCTTTTTGTTTTTTTTTAATACTGCGGGTTCCATGTTTCACCCCCTGTAAGGTGGAATCCATCTTTCTAAAGTGAAGAACTTGGACACGTATACACTGATAGGGGAACAAATTAACCTGCTTTGTAACCTCAGCAGTTAATTTGATGTGCTAGTTTTATTTTAAAATGCTAAAAATAAAATGAACCCACATGAAAACATCAGTCTCAAATCTGGTTGAAAGCAATCTCTTCAATATATGTGTGTGATGGAGAGTTAGCACTCCTGGAGCAGGAGATGTGCTCAGAGCACTGCTGCAGCATAGACATCCGTCACTCAGATGAGAGACTTGTCCTCTGGCTCCAGTTGGCTAATAAGTTCCATTGTCAGGAATGGCTGAGGATCAGAGTTTGTCAGGTGTAATGCAGGCTGCCTTCCATTTTTTGTCAGAAATCAGACAGCACAGAGAAAGGCAGAGAGTATTTTAGGAGCAGAGCCAAAACCTTCTTAAATGAAATGTGCTGATATCTTATTCTTTCTCCTCTTCCTCTGACTTTTTAATTTTCTGTGTATTTCTGAAGTGAATTTAATCCTTGTGAAAGGTGCCAGAATCTCTGCTCCAAGACCGCTCAGCACGTACTGAGAGAGCAGCACTGATTGCCACAGGACAGTGGGAGGCTCCTGAGTTTGCATTGCATTAGACGTAGGCTGGATTTGCAGCCACACAACTAATAAAAATTATTGACATCATCCATTCCACAGTTACCCATAACAACTGAGCTGTATTGTCCCAGTGTAATTGCTGCAGCCTGGATACAGCACCATGCCTCCTGGCCAGAGCCTGGAAACATATTCAGGGAGCCTGTGCTGTGCTCCACGTCGCTGCAGCTCCAGTGCTGTTGGTCCGTGTTGCAGGTTGCCTAACAAGAGCTGCAGTCCTACCTTTGGACTGAAAAGTAGCCCAAGTCCTTTGCCACTTCTCATCCTGCCGGTGACTGTGTCTCTGTTTTTATTCTCTGCTGTTCTCTAAAAGCTGAGCTCTTCTTCCGAGGGCTTTTTCACAAACTGATCCTTTCTCCACAGGCCTCTCTCATCTGCTGCAGATTTTGTATGGGTCAGTCCCTGCCTTTAAACTCAGTCTTTTATTTCAAATCCCAGTTTTATCTTCAGATCCCAAGTTTTTGTCTTCTGCTCTTTCATTCTATTATGTAATGCACAAATGCATATCCAGATGCAATTTCTGATACCAGTTGATATCAGAAGGAAGCTACATAGTACGAGTTACTGCCCTACACAAAACACTTTAGAGCAAGGTCTCTCAGCAGTGGGGTAAAAAAGAAGAAGCAATTTGATCCAATTCCTGTGTCCATGACCAAAGCTGGAGGTTTTGAGGTTGGGACGTCTAACTGTATGAAGCACAAGGATTGTTCCTGGTATTGCACAACAAGTCGTTCTATTCACTTTCTTTTGAGTCTCCAAAAGGTACAAAGCCATGGGAAACAGATCAGCAAGCACTGTGATAAAGAGAGGATCTTACAAGTATGTTGTGTGAGGGTTTATCCACTCTTACCCCATCTTGTTGTTGATCTTTTCTTTTTTCTCTCCTTTTTTCTTTGTGTTGAAAGGAGTAGGTGAGTAGTTCCTTAGCAGGCAGGAAGGAAAAATTGTGCCATTAGGACGTTATCTTGTTTTCTGCAGTTTAAAATTGTTGTCTAGGAATCAAAATGCCCTGCAGAATAATAAAGGATGTTTTGCCTCTTTCTCTCTTCCGCCTTCTCCCAAAGTTACATTAAGTAAATACAAAATGTCTGCTTCCCTTCAGCTTTGGCTCTAAGAGCTTTGTGAGATTACACATCGATGTGTAACTCCGTGCCAGCACACAGGTGATAACCAGACCCTGTGTTGGGTTTATTGTGAATATTGAGGCCACCTAATCTCTGCCCTTCTGTCTTAAAACAAAGAATATGGGCTGTGCCTATTGAGGCATTTGAACCTCAGGAAAAGAAAGGAAGTGAAGAGCTTGTGCAGGCAGGGTAGGTGAGTCCTGACACCTGTACATGGTCTTCAGAGCTGCACAATATGCTGAGACTGGAAGCCTTTGCAGTGCCTGTCCTGTTTGGTACCAGCCAGCTATAATCCTTGGCAAGCTATTGAGGTGATGCTTGGCTGGGCCAGTTCTTTACCCTTTTCTGTGTGGAATGAAAGCAGTTGTTTTAGTGATTGCTCTGCAGAACTAGGAAGCCTCAGACAGAATTAGGACAGCACTGCAGTAGGAGCTATATAAAAAGTCACTTATAAAGGTGCGTCCCTCCAACAATGAGAAGGAAACATTCCTGTAAAAGATGAGAATGAGAGAGAAGGCATGTTCCTTCTTCAGCTTTTTATCCCCTTGTTGTTGTTCTACCCAGCCCTTCCCTGTCTAACACGAATCCTTTGCCTCCTGTGTGCCATGCCCAGGTAAACATGGAGCCCCAGGCATGGTTATGGTGAATTTATGTGCACCTTTTAGTTCAGACTGTGTGGTTCATGGATGAATATGGGATGCTCAGAGGGGCTTTTGCTGCATTATTTATCAACAAGAGAAGAGGGAGGGAACACTTCAGACAGGACCTGTAACCATCTCAACTTGTTTAAGTAGCAAATACTTATATTTTTGAATAGAGTTTGAATCCAAAGCTGTGGAGACATCTGTGGGGCAGTTAGTATTCCAGCATCTCTTGGTTTCAGTTTAGTCTTTTTCCATGCCTATTCAGGTGTTCCTTTCCCTGTAGTATATTTTATAGCACTTTGTCCTACCTAATTTGCCATCTGCTTTTGCACAGACCCCTGTCTGTCAGCATCATTCCTTCCTGTGCATGCATATGCAGCTCTGCAGGCAGGGAGCCCAGGGATCCTCACTGTGTCGGCTCCATCTGATGAATGAACCATTCTCACAGACATCTGGTGCTATCCTGGGCAAACTTTCTTCTCCCTCTGCTTTTTTTTGCCCCTCTTTCCATCCCTCATCCTCCCTCATCCCCCACCCCCATCCGCCGCCTCCTTGCTGGATCTGCAGCGTGACTGGAAACAGGCTGAATTAATCAGCAGACTGGTGCTTCACTCTGCTGCTTCTGTCTCATTCTCTGCAGCGCTGGGCTCTGCACAGTCTTGCTTTCCCTCTTTGCTCTCTCATTTTTGGAGAGCAGCAGCAGTGCAAGTTGCTGGGGAAGTAGTGCAGGAATTTAGCCCAGATGCTCTTCAAACAGGCTGATCTCTGGATCCCCCACCAAGGCAAATGTCGCAAAGTAAGTTCCTCTCCCTTAACATTTAATTTCAAAATGGCTTTCCCTGTCTCCATCCCCAGCCGGCATCCTGCCTGATGTGATGGGGCATGGAGAGCTTTGAGGTTTTGGGGAAGGAGGTTATGGCAGGACATGAAACAGGGAGCGATGATTTTAGCTGGGGAATAGCTTGTTGTTGGCGGTGACAGGGAAAAGAAACTGTTTTAAACTGCAGTTTTAACCCCAGGACCAACAGGAAGAGCCACACAGGATTTTAGCTGCTGACTCCTGCTTTGCTGCCCCTCTGCCTCACAGCTTAAATTTGTCTGTTGCTTCTGTAGGCTTTGATCTGTAACTGTTGAACCTCTTTATCCCTGTGGGATCTGTCCAGCAGTGCACCTGCCAGGCTGGATCATCATTTTAGTCCCCAGAGTCTTCAGCTGAAGAAGTGGGAATGGGAAGGAAGCTATCAAGGGGATGAAAGATGTGCTGAAGTTCTGTGGATTTCTGAGCGTCGCTGGCCTCTGGGAGGGGATTAGCATTCCCTGGAGGGAGCTCTGCACTGGCATAAAGCACTGCTGCGTGTTGAAGCCAGGGTAAATACAGACCCCTAACTGCTCTCTGAGCTTGGAGGAGTAATGCAACTGGCTAAATTACAGTAATTAAAGCTTAATAATTGTGTAGTGCTTCAAAGCGCTGCATAAACCCTGCCTCATCCTGCAGCCTGGTGGGACAGGTAACTATGGTTGGGGATTTGCTGCTGCAAATAGGACTGAAGGGATGGACTGAGGAATGTACAATTCCAAACTGAGCTGTTTCCTGGGGAGCAGCTGCCTGTTTCTCTGCTGCTGGGCTGCTACTGGGGAGAAGCAAAGTGCTGGGCTTTGCATTACCTGTGTAGAAAGGTTGATTGTGCCTGTTGGCATCTTACTCTGTGCTTTATGGAGAGCATAAAATGTGGATGTTGTTGAGTGGATTAAAATGGACCCTGTGCACAGCAAAGTGCAAGCAGTGATTCAGGCTGGTGAGCGCTGCTTTGGCCACATCTCAGAGCTCTATGCTCCTGCAGCTCTGTCTCTTTGCAGGGGGAATCTGCAGGCCCTGTTAGTCACGAGCTGTGGGGAGCCTCAAGGCATCCATGCTGGAGCCCCTGTAGGCACCCAGTTAACCCAACTGGGGGGGCTCTTTTGTCCGGGGACAGCGGGAGGTCGGGGCTGCCTTTCATCCTGGGCTGCACAGGGAGAGGGAAGGAGACAGTTGCTGCCTATTGCTCTGTCCATTAACTTGGGCACTGCTGTGCTGAGGACTTGGCTTGTTTCACTTGATTTGAGACCACCAACAGCTAAGCTGTGGCTGCCAAGCTCATGTCAGGTGCATTCAAACCAAGTTTAATAGCTGTGTTCCTTGTGCCTTCTGGTGCTTTTCCCAGCATGTCCAGGTTTAAAGGCAGTGGTCCCCACAGAGCTGTGGTCTGCTTGGTGGAGCTGTCTGAATTGTGCAGATAGCAACATATATATCTTTTTCCTGAGCTTTCCAGTAGCGCTCCGGTGGGCTGGTGAATGTTATAATCTTCACAATTACAACAGTTGGTGGGGAGTTGGTAGTCCCATTGTAGAATGAGAAACTAAGGCACAGAGGAGTATCCGATTTTCCCACTGTCATGCAGAAACCAGTGGCAGAATGAATTAGAGAATCCAGCTGTCCTGACAGTCCAGAGTCTTAATCAAAAGTTCATCGCATTGAGTAGGAATGTGTCAGGGGGGATGATTGATGTAGCCTGGGTCACTAGAGAAGCATTCTTGCCTGGACTTAGGGATCTGATCTCTTAGGAAAAGTGGTCAGGAGAGCACCAAGAAAGACAGAAAGCAAGATTGGGAGCAAGGATGGGGTAATAAAGGGAAATTTGTGCCCAGAGTGACCAATGCATTGGCTCTGCTGATTCCATATGTGCCGCTCTGTAGCAGGGATGAGCCATTTCAGGCAGTCCAAGCACTAAATCAGCAGCTGCAGGTGTACAGGAGCTGGAGCATCCTGATGTGTGATTTGCTTTAGAACAAGAATAAATCCCTCTCTAGCACTAGGCTGCTGTATGAAATGCTACCCCGCAAAATTGTGTGCTGTCACATATTTGATGTCTGTCATCTTCTCTGATCAGACCCAAAAACCCCACTTTGTGTCATATTGTGACTTATCCTAAACAAGAATCTGACTTACAGCAATAAATGCAAATATATTTGGTGGAGTTACTCCTTATTGTATGTTTTTGAACCTGTGAATAATGCTTACATATCAGGAGGTGTAATCCCTGTAGTAGATTAATCGCCTGCAAAGTGTCATTGTTAAATTAAAAACTGCCTTCTTTTTCTGCTAAGGAATGCAAAATAGCTCTCAGAAAAAGGAAGAACATTCTGCTGCCCAGTTTCCCACCTCCAACTGTTCAGATCTGAAAAGCAATTGAGTAGAGGTGTTATAAAAGGAGCCTAGTGAGTGCAGCCTGGAAAGAAGGAAACAGTCTGACAACTGCCTCGCCGGGGGTTTCCACCACTCTGAATCAGAGGGCTGGATCTACAGTCTATGAGAATTGAAACTTGTAGCAAATATTTTGTATTCTGTTCACTTACTTGTTTAAACAGTCTTTGTAAAGGCAGTTACATTCAAGTGTACAGCGATCTTGGTGAGAAGCCCTTAACTCTGCAAGAGACTGAATCCGCAGAGGATGGAGGATGATTCAACCCACTTTGCTCTGGAAAGCAAGGAATATATTTGTGTTCCGGTATTAAAAAAAATATTTGGCACATATTATATCAACATTTACTGTTACAACAAGTAAATATGCTACTATGGATGTGTAATGGCTGTGGGAAAATATAAGAGGACTTAAATATACTAATATTTTGAGTCCATTTCTCTTTACACATTCTGGGCTCTGCTGCTTTGTTCCTCTGGAAGGAAGGTTCAAGACCTCTGTCTTTCATCAGATAGCAGAGAGTGTGAGATAGCTGATAAACTTTTAAGGTAATCTCAAACAGTTCTATATGTAAAATAACAAGATGGGAATTTTAGGAAGAGAGCTCAGTGGTGAATTTGTGTGAGGATGAAGGTGGGCTGCAGGAAGCAGACATGGGTAGGTGGTGTTGCTCGAGAACAACTTCACATTGTGAGAGGAAAAATCAGAAAATAACCACACTTTTCCTACCTATCAGCCTGAAAATGCTCCTTCAAACCCTGAGGAAGGCAAAGAGAACCTATTTGCCATGGGCCAGGCAAGGCTATGGATTTAAACAAGCTCCTCGGTATTTGACAACTAATTTACCCCGGTCAAACTATGGAGGGTCAACTGAAAGGACAAGGCAAAGAAAAGTCTACAGATTCTGTGACTCCTTATCTCCTGCCTCTGAGCTGCTGCTTGTTTCCTTCCTGAAGAGCCAAACCAGCTCCTAAACCTGGACATTTGCAAGATCTGTGTCAGGTTTCCTTTCCCTAATGTTTTCAGGCAAGCTAAGCAGTAATTTAACATGTAGAATATTTACTGTGAGTGGAGAAATTCACAAATCTTTTCATGTTTCCATCCAGTCCACACCTCAGCACGTTCATTGCCTCTAGAAAATAAAATCACACGCACAAAGGAAATGTCCTGCACTGTTTTTCCCTTAACAGCCATCCCACAGATCACAACTCTTGAGAGCCCTGGTATCATCCCAAAGCAGAAGGATGCAATCATCCCATTTTTACCTAGCTCCCTCCATGCCTTTCACACTGAGGCTGGGATGGCCAGGGCAGGAGTCAGCTCCAGAGGAGCCCTAAGTGCACTTAGAGGCTCCTGTGCTCTCCGGGGCAAAGAAGGAAGCAACTGCTCATTTTCTCCTTAGGACTTTTTGCCTTTAGGCCCAGGCAAAAAGAAAGTACAGCCTTTTAAAATGCCTCCTGATACCCATCAGGGGTTTGCTTTCACTGTAACCTGGAATTTACTATCTGCTCTTTCTTAGTTGTTCTTCACGGGAAACCCTATGCTAAGGCAGCTGGGTGGGAAGGTTTCTTGCTGTTTCTGTTTGGACCGGAAAATTGGCAGATTTCTCTTTGAATGTAACTTTCCAAAGCAAAGATGTGAATGTTGAGGTTTTTTATTAATGAACTGACACCTCCTGTGAACGGCCTCTTCACCCTGGGGTGCTCACTTCCTGGTTTGTGGCAGGAAGAGCACTTGCAGCTGATGAAAGGCTGGAAAGATCCCTCTGGGACAGTTTCAGAGTGCCTGGGTTTGCCATATACAAAGGTTTACTTCAGGGCATTTGAAAAATGCCTCATTAGTAGTTGATGACTTAGCAGGGCAGCTCTTGTTGTGAAAACCTGGAGCTGCCCCTTGCTGGGAACTCAGGGTGGCTCTTCTTGCCTGTCCCTTTCATTTGGGTCCCAGGCTCTTGCCCTTGATGCTCACCCACAGCAAGTTACCCAAGTGCCCCCAGCAGTCCTCACTCACAGTATTACAGTGTTTGTTTACCAGACTGGCTCTGCCTCTTTTGCCAAATACTCCATGTTCTGAGTGTCAGGATGGATGTTTAACAATCCCTGCCCTTCCTGCCCTTTCTCTTCCCCAGCCCTGCCACACTGCACTTGTCCTTTGTCACCTGCTACAGCCACGTTCCTTTGTGGCTGCCCTTATCTTGACTGACACTATGCCGAACCAGTAACTCCTGTGTAAAGTCTGGAGCAGGTGTGCAAGTGTTTCAGGAACCTTTTTTGATTACCTCTGGATTTGCTGCCTTTTTGTGCTTGCTGCCTGCTGTGCTGTGGCAATTTCTCTTTCCAGGCACTGTGTGACTGTAGTAGAGGTTGGCATTAAGTGCAGCTTTCCTCTCATTTCTTCTGTAGCTCCTGATGTGGCCATTGGAACCAGCTCGGTGTCTAAGCAGACTTTGCTTTTCAGTTCAAGTCCCTTTTATTTTTGCTGCCTTTCCTTCTGTGTCTTTTATTTATCTGTCTGCTTTCCCCATGTTGGAGAGGATTTATATTTCTGTGGGTGCCTTGCTCTGCCCCAAACAGGCAGCAGCCAGACTAGATAGAGAAGCCTGATTGTCCCTTGGTCAGTATTGTTCTCAGACACTCCTGTTTGCAGCACTCCGTGGTGCAGCAGCATGGCTGGTGCCAGCTCCACTGCCATCTTCTCCTCTGGGAGTCTTTGAGACAGACTCCTATGTTTAGTCCTGTGCTGATGTTACCTGGGCTGCTTCCAAGAACAACACAGAACAGCTTCCTCTATTCCTAAAACTGACATAGAGAATGAAAACTGCAGCAGGATTATTTTTAGTTCTGTAAAAGTGCAGCTAAAGCAGCATTGCTGGACTCTGCCTGGACAGAATTTGCTGTTTCAGGTTGTCCCTGATAGGCGGGGAGAGTGTGTGTGTGTGTGGTCAATGGTATTTTAAAGAGAATTTATGTGCTGTTCCTCAACACTGCATTACAGTTTTGGGTTGGACCATCAGTGCAAATGAGTCTGAAGTCCAAGATTAGTTTCCAGTAAATGTTCATCACGAAACCATGCAGTCAAGGAATAGGAAGAACAGATCAGAGCCAAGCTGCACTTGCAGAGCTGGGGGTGTGCAAGCAGCTGCTGAGGAGCAGAACTGCTGCAATTTGAGACCATGGTGGGTTTGGTAGGGCTGGGAAGAGCTGCAAGAGCAGGAAGAGCTGCAACTGCTGCCTGAACTCTGGGCTGTATCACACTGGTGGGGGCAGGAGGGACAAACTTCCTGCCTGTGTTCAGTAGTTCTGTACTCTGTGCACAGTATGACACACCTGAACATTTCCAACATGCAGGATATCTTATGTGCTGTACATGTTCAATGTGTTTGTATTAAAACATGAAATGCCCCTGAGAACTTTTATTTACCAGTTCCGTGCTGTAGCCCTCTCATGGACACCTGCCTGCTCTTCTCTGTTGATTTGCTGTCAGTGTTCTGGTGCCCACAGTACCTCACTGCAATCTGTGATTTGAAAGAAAGGAAAGTGCTCATGCTTCTGCCCCAGAAATGCAAGTGTTTACCCCACTTTGTTGTTATCAGCATCTTACGGCGGTGTTTTCCATATGGCACTCTCATGGGATGTGTCCTTCAGGACTGCTGCCTCTTTGCTGAGCGCTGAGGGAGAGGTGCTGTGAACTCTGTGCTTCCTGCAAGTCCAAATGTCTCCCTTGCAGTTCAGCACTTAAAACTCTAGTGTTTGCTCTTGTAAAAGGAGGAGTTGATGGCAGACTCCTGTCTGGTCCTGAACTGATCCACAGCCTAGCACTTAAATCTGGGAGCTTCTGCATCAAAGTTGCCACAGAGGCCTGACTCACAAAAAAAAATCTATAGCAAGCAGTTGTAGAAACTGGACCACTCTTGCTTTGAATTGTGGATGTTCTACTACTTAGTTGTTACTATTGTTAGCAAATTCATGCTGTATCATTAAAATTCTACCATAACTGTGTTCTGTTGTCTCTACAAGCTGATACCAGTTCAAGCCTGCATAACCTCTGTTTGTATTGTCCTCAGCCTCTAGTGATTACATCTTGTTTCACAGAAATGACTTGGTATTGTGCTTTGATAAAGTATTTATCAGGACGGGTTTGTTTACCTGATACTATCTAAGTGCTCTAATTCCAGCCAGCAGTCTAAAGTTCACAGGAGGGAAAATGATTTCAGGAAAATGGAAAATCAGGCTGGTGATGATGAGTACAGGGCATTCACAGTCAGGTACTCTGCCAGCCACCAGGAAAAAGCCTAAAAGGAAAACAGGGAAGCGCTAACCAGTTTATTTTTCTGGCACCTCAGGATGAGATGACCTCAAGTTTGGGCCTTACCACAAAGAAAGCCCTCATGATCCTGAGGGACCAGTTGTCAGCACTGCTGGAGGGACATCAGAAGGAACGGAAAAAAGGGACTTCATGGAAGGTGAGGCACCAAACAGCACAAGCTGGGCACTCGGTCTCTCCTTCTCAAAGTAAAGATGAGGGTTAAACAGAAGATGGCTGCGTTCCCCTCCAGAGTGCAGCTGCAGAGTGTCCAGGTGTAGCACTGCTAAAGTCCTTGGGAACAAAGCAAGGAATCTATCTAAGGGTATGTTTCTGTCAGCACTTCTCTCCTGGATGCCAGAGCTCTGTGGGAAGGTGCCTCTTGCCCTGTAAAGGATCTAAGGACTTCAAGAGCCACTAAGGGCAGTGAGCTTAGAGGGTCCATCTCAGGTGGAGATAAAGAGCTGTGAAGCTCAACAGTCTCCCCTTGTCCACTGTGTTTGCCTGGTGTGTGTTGAATACAAAGTGCCAGTGTTTATGCACAGTGCTTGAAAGTGTTCCTTGGTTGGTCAGTGACAGTGGGACAGCCTGGCACAGAAGCCTTTTCATTCTTCCAGTCAAGAGAAAAGCAGAGAGTGTTCACCCAGACTCACCAGCTGAGCATCCACTGGTGCTGTAGGATTCACACAACGAATCTGGGATGCTCTGTGTCATGTTCAGGGGTTTTGCAAAGTTCTGTTCTCCCTGGAGCACCAGCTGCTGCCTTCACCCTTTCTCACTCTGCTTTTCCAAACGTCTGGCTCTGTGTTCCATGAGTGCTGACTGTCTGCTGCTCTCCCTTTGCAGGAGGTGTGGAGGAGCAGTTTTCTGTACCATGGTAACCGCTGCTCCTGTTTCCACTGGCCTGGTGCATCTCTGATGCTGCTGGCAGTGCTGTTGCTGCTGTGCTGCTATGGGAGCCAGCCACAGGGGAGGTGAGCAAAGCTTCCTGTGCTGCTTAACTGAAGCAAGGTGGTAGTTTTATATCATCTTAGTACTGCATGTGGTTGACAAAAGTGTTGTCCCTCATTCTGTCTAGATATCTTGATAACAGCATACTCACACTGGTAATTCCCTATCAGTCCCTTCCACAGAACTTCAGCCAACTTAATTTTACTTCTAATAGACCCAGGGAGTGTCCTATGGAGAGACTGAGGGGTTTTTTTCTACAGCATTCCTAGGTCTTTAAAACTCCTAAGGCATTATAATAGTTAAGAACTATTTTGAAACCGGAGAAATTAGTGGCTGATGGAAGAAGTTAGTGTGCCATACATGCCTTGACCATATTTGTAAAGTATTTTTTAATTGGGATGAGTCCTTTCAGACCTCTCTGGTGTCATTATCCTGAAGAAGAAGTGTGATCATGCGTTTCTTTTTGAGCCATAAACCTGTGAGATGTGGGAATAAACAACCAGGCAGTTGTGTGTTTATCTCTGTGGGTGTCTGGCAGTGTATTCTGCTCATTTACTCAAACCTCATCTGCTTTCTGCTTCCTCCTGTTTTGCTGTGTGAAGCCAAGGTGCTGAGATAGTCAATGCACTGGCACTCTTCCTCCTGCTCCTCTTGGATCTCCTCATGATCGGGCGTCAAGAGAGGCTGAAGTGCAGAGAGGTGGAGAGGAGGCTTCAGACCATCGTTGACAAGATAAACGGTGAGGTCTCCTTCATCTGTCCCGTTGGCACTTTGTTTTCCTCCCATTGAATCTTTCCCCAAACCTGATCACATGCATTCCTAATTAAGCTTGCTAACCTTCCCCTGTGTTGCACAGAAACAGGCTGTGGGAAGTGTGTTCTCCCCATGCCTGTCCTGAAAAATAGTTATTTTGAGCTGTCATGTGGCCATGTGTTTCCAAGCTGTGTGTTACCAGGTGGGCGTCTGTTATGGCTGTGCTTTGGAGTAATTCAAATCCTCATATCCTTATAAAAATATCTGCCTTGCAGCAGATGATGAGGGGAGAACACGTGGGGTTGTACCACAACACGGAGCATAAGGAAATAAATTGCTGTGCATGAGCATCGTCTCTACAGGGGCTTTATGACCTGAGGGGGCAGTTCAATCCAGTGGGGCAGTTTCAAGGACAGCCTTTAGCTTTTCTGTTGTACAGATTTTTAAATGACTGTTTAGTTGTTAATACTGGGTGGAGAAAGAAGGGAAAAGCCATCACAGAGGAAGAGAGAGATGATAAAAGATCACAGGAATGGGCTGAGCTTAGCACTGGGGGACCTATAGCCCACTGCAGGATGTAAATCCGGAATTGCTATCACTTCATTCTTTCACACTTTGTGCTTTCAGATACACTTGGCAAAGAGGTGAAATGGCCAGACTCCATGTACCCTGACCTTCACATGCCTTATGCCCCATCCTGGTCCCTTCACTGGGCCTACAGGGATGGGCATCTTGTCAACCTGCCCGTGAGCCTCTTGGTAGAAGGAGATGTTGTTGCTTTGAGGCCAGGCCAGGAGTCATTTGCTTCTCTGAGAGGGATTAAGGTAACTTGCTTGTCTAATTTACCTGGCCTGTAACAATATATTTCCCAGGTTTTTCTTGCTAATACTCTAATTCCCAGATTATGGATTTTTGGAGTGTTTGGTTTCTTTTGACCTTGAAAATAGCTTGAAATTCCAGTTCAGTCAAGGATGGCGCATAGTTAGCCAGGCTGCATCTTCTCCATGAACTCCCAAACCCACTGGACAGGAGACACTAATGTTATTCAAAAGCACCATATTTCCTCCTCTCCCAGGTCAAGGGGAAAATGTAATGTGCTGCTAAATATAAGTGGAGTGAATCTATCCAGTAGGATAATATGACATACAAACCCCGTCCTTTATCCTGCTTTTTATGTGCAGAAATAAAGTTTGTCTGCTTTGACCTTCTCCTTACTACTGATTTATTATAAAAGATGGTAATATAAAATACCTAGGGTAGAAGTAAATTAACTACTCACTTACAAGACCTATACAAAGATTTTACTGTTTGAAGAAGGTTGGAAAAAGTTTAAAGCTTGAAATTTATCTTTGGTGGTTTTGGTTGTAACTTTCACTCCAAATGCCGATTCTCAAGAAATAACCAGATGTGCTTGAACACAAGCCTTTGGGCGCTCTGACCGTTTTTTCTAGGATGATGAGCACATAGTTCTGGAGCCTGGAGATCTGTTTCCACCCTTCTCACCCCCGCCCTCCCCAAGAGGAGAAGTGAAGAAGGGACCTCAGAACCCTCAGGTCTATCGTCTCTTCCGTGTGTTGAAGACCCCAATAATTGATAATGTCAGGTGGGTTAAATGCAGGGCACAGTGCCTGCCCTGCTGTCTGTGTCCTTGTTGCTGCCTTCCTGTTAAGCAGGTGAGGAGACCTGAGGAGTTTGCTTGACAAAACTGCAAATTAACCATGGCAAGTGTCACACTCTTATTGTAGATGTTGGCTTCTCTTTTGACAGCCATGCCTCACAGCATAGGCTGAGCACAGTGTTCTCATCAGGTCTGCTAGGAGGTTTATATCCAAGGAAAGTGAAGGGTTATGGTCTTGGTTGCTGAAATTTCAAGCTGTTTTCTGTTTTTTAGGTGGTGCCTGGAAATGGCTCTGTCACGGCCTGTGACAGCCCTGGATAATGAGAGGTTCACTGTACAGTCAGTGATGCTGAAATACGCCGTCCCTATCGTGCTGGTGGGTCTCATTCCAAGCGTTTGTCCTTGAGAATAGCCGTGTTTTGTCAATAAAGGTGAAGGATTTGCAGCCATCAACAGGAAGTTGTGGCCATGCTCACTCATGCAGCTGACTCTGTGTGTACTTTGGGCAGCTCAGAGATGCTGAGCCACGTAGCTATGAGAGTGGAGGGAGGAACTGCAGCAGCAGATCAAAAATATATTTTTCATACTTTCCTAAGGCTGAGAATGTTACAAGGCACTGAAAACCCCTTCCTTGCAAGTACCAGTAGTTAGGTGACAGTGTCATCTCTGAATTGCAGGCTGGATTCCTGATCACCAACGCCGTACGCTTCATTTTCCAAGCTCCTGGAATTGCTTCCTGGCAGTACACTCTTCTTCAGCTGCAGGTAAAGGAGAGCTCTGAGCTTCACTACAACTCCTCCCCAGAGCACCGAGATGGATTCCCTCCCTCAGTGACTTAATTCATCCTATGACAGCATCCTGTACTTGCTGGATCTGGAAGCATGCTTGGATCCAGGAGCATTCAGTGGAGGAGGGCAACAGAACTTCCCTGGCTGTTCCTTATAGACTTCCCTTTAAGTGTTTTGCTCTCTCATTTGACATGTATGTGTTTATCTATATCTATTTATCTATATCTATATATGGTAGCCTTTGCCTTTAAACTCATTAGGGTTTTACGCCAAATTCAGCAGGAAAAACAGCTGCAAGTTGGTGTAATTGATTCCTGGCCTCCTTCAGTAATCCCCCCTAAGGTGTGCGCTCTTTGGCACTGCTTCCAGACCCCTTCCGTCCTGCCCTGGCCTTTTATCCTTATCCTCTCCCTGTGGTGGAAAAGATGTCATGTGAGAGGTTCTGCTTCTTGTTGTCTCTCTGTGCTTGTTGGTGATCACAGATTGTTTTTTTCAGGTGAACGGTGTCTTACCCATCCTTCCGTTGCTCTTTCCTGTCCTGTGGATTCTTGCTACAGCCTTTGGAGAAGCCAGAGTCTTGGCCCAGATGAGCAAGGCCTCATCCACATCACTGGTAGGTTTCTCCCCACATCAAACCATTGCAGAGACAAGGGCGGGAGATGAAAAGGCTCTGTGAAGTGAGCACACTGAATTCAGTAGATGTGTCCACAAAACTGTAAAACCTTGTGGGATCTTTGTCCCAGCTGTGCCCCCTCCCTGGAGTACAATATTACTTCTTGAACAGATGCTTTCATTTTTTCAACCTCTCTACAGATATCCCAAGGTGATAGAATGCTCTGGCGATTCCATAAAACTCTTCAAAGCATGTGCTTTCTGTCAGATAAATATAGTTTGTCAGCGGGGTCAACATGGATATGAATTCCCCATGGTGGTTGTATCTGGGCAATGTGTAGCCACTGAGAAGGAATGAGATACTTCATATCCTCTGCAATGCCCTGTGGGCTGAAGAGTCCTTTCCTGAGGCTCTGGGGCTTCATTTGCAGGCATGGCCTTTGAGTAGGTCAGGGAGTAAGAGCAGTTTCTGGTGGTTGTGCTGGTTTAGGGAGTGGAGTTTGGTGGTCTGACGGGTGTGATCTTGAGTTGGATGCACTGTTGGGCGTCCCTTTGTCCTGATGGCAGTGCTGGTGAGATGCACTGAGCTATGTTTGTCTTCTGTGCTGATTTCTGTAACTTAGACAGAGTTTCTCTCTCCTTCTTGTACTTCCTTGGCCTCTGTGGCCCTGGGTCTGTGTTTTCTATTCTTTTTCCTCTAGTTGTACATGACTAAGCTTCCTGTGTCCTGGGAGGAAGGACACGTTACATCCCCTAGTAGCATTTGCACCTTTAGAGTCTCTCTTCTCAGTGTTTTCTCCACTTTACCTTTCCTACCCATTCTCAGCATCACTTGGTCTGTACTTTCGAAACCTCCCTCTTTCCCTTCACAATTTGCTATTCAGCTGGGAAAAGCCAGAGCTCCTTGGCTCTTGCTTCATCATTCTCAACATTCCCATTTGCCCTGTCACTCATACTTGCACCGTCCTTTTGTTCTTTCCTGTCTTCTCCTTTTTCTTGTCCAGGCAACCCTGTCTGTACACCCAGCTCTTTTTGTGGCATCTCAGACATGATCCTCCATCCTTGCTGCTGCAGAACAGCTGTTCTGATGTGGCTTGGTCACTCACCCTCTGACCAGGGCAGTCACTTGGCCTCTCTATTTCCCTCCTTCCTTCTCTCTTCTCTGTTCAAAATGTAGCAGGTAAGACCCTTTTCTTCTCCAATCACTTGGCCTACTTGGTGACGACTTGGCCACTTCTCCACCTTCTTCCCCTTCCTATCATGTTCAAGCTGTTTGATTCCCAATTTTTCAAGGCCAGAGGTGACCCTTGTGACTGGTTGAAAGGCCACAAACCAGTGCCCCCCTAAACAAGCCCCCGCCTCAAGCTGCATTACTGCAGTTGGACTGCGGCAACATTCCTTTTAGAAAGGAATTTGCTGTTGGTTTGAAAACATTTGTACTGCCTTTGATAGGTTGTCTCAGTAATTATTTACCTTCACTGCTAAAAATGGACATTCTGCATTAGTGGGAATTTTTGCAGTATCTGATTTCCAGCCTTTGGAACATTTACATCTTTTGTCTCCTAGATTTAAGAGCAAAGAGCGCGTCAATCAAAATTCTGGTCTGTTGTAACTCACATTCCCTTTTACCATCTCTGGTTAAGTAAACAGTTTAAGCACCTTGAGGCACTGTAAACATATTTTCCAAACCTCTGATCTTTCTCTTGGCCTTCCTCTTAGCTTTTTCCACTGTTTCAGGATCACTGTAGGGTTGTGAATCTCAAAACCCACAAAATATTCCAGTAATAGCTGTGCTTTTGATAAATTTCAGAATAATTTGGACTTTCTGCTCTGTGTTCCCTTGTTTGTGCAACAAAAGCTTCCATTAGATCTTTTAGCCACTGCTTTAAAAGGTTAGGCTTTATTCAGCTGATAGTCTGCAGTTACTGCTTTCTGAGAGTCCTCGTTCTGTAAGTACAACCTTCATTTTTGCACCTAAATACACAGCCTTAGTTTTGTGCCTGTTGGGATACACGTTTTTGCATATTGCCCAAGCAATCCATATTGTTCTGTGACAGTGGTCTTTTCTCTTTACATTGCACTCTGCCCCAAACTTTGTATCCTTTACAGTCTCTATCAGTAATGTGTTGGTTTTAGTTTTCTCTCAGGCTATTAACAAAATACCCAGATTAGTCCCTGCTTGAGCTAGTAGCACATTATTGCAAATAATTTCTGTTTCTGTTCCATTTAGAGATAGTCTATTTCTAATATATCTAACATGGGCCTGATTTCTTTGGTATTTTTGTTAGAAAACCAGTCGAGCATGTAGAATCAAGTCAAATTACCAAATGATCTATGTCAAAAGCAGTACTTTTATCAGTCAAATTTGTAATTTTGTCAAAAAAGATTCCACAATAGTTTGAGGAGATTTGCTGCTCATATAGCTGTGGTGTTTGGCACTATTTGTATTATTCCACTTCTTTTCTTTTAATTGAGTCTCATATTAGCTACTCTGTTATTTTGTCTGAAAACAAAGTCTGTCTGGGGTCCTGTGATAACTTGGATGGTTCTCCTTCCCTTTTTGGGCATTGCACCACTTCCATTGAACTGGGACTTAATCCATAGTTCAAGCCTTGTGCAAAATCAGCAGTAACAGTCATTGTCCAGACCTGCTAATTTAAACATATTTACTTTCAGTAGCTGGTGTTGGAATGGAAAATATTTCATAGTTATCATATGGTATGATTGTATCACTGAATAAGGAATAGCAATATTTATTTAACATGTCTGCCTTGCCTACAATGTCATTTGCAATTTCACTGTCTTTAACAAGCAGTGGTCTGGTTTTAATTACCTACTGGTATACTTTTCCTTTTTTTTATGTTGATTTTTACTTCTATTTTCACTTTCACTCAAAACTGGTCTCTTATTTTTACTATGGGATTGTTGCTTTTTAAAACTGTAGCAAAATATTCTTAAACAGTTCCTAATCATCCTTTGTAGTTCTCAGTTTAAATGATTTCTGACATATTTCTCTTGGCTTTTTTTGGCTTTGTTAAACTGATCCTTTTTGAAGTGCCAGACATATGCATTATTATTTGGGCTATAGTTTTATTTACAAATAATAAATTTATTTACATATAAATGTAATTGCCATGTTCACTTATGGTTATGAATAGACTTAAATTTAAACTTTTTCAAAATTACATCTAGTGTGGAATACTTTTGTGCTGGATGCAAAAATTCTGAGTTAATGAATTTCTCAGTGTAATTCCAAGAGTACCATGGTAGTGCCCTGCTATAATTTCTTTTCTTTTCCTATCCACATCCCATTCATATCACCTCATTCCTCTGTGTCCATAGTGTTCCAGGCACCTGCTTTTCCACCCCCTCTTCCAGCTCCCTTCCAGTAACTGACCCATATAAGTTAAAATCAGATCACTCAATCCTGGCTTTTTCTGACTAAAAATAACCACCCAGAAAGAGCCTTCTCTAGGTCTAATTGCTATTATTTTCTCTGTAGACATTTAGGTAATGACTGTGTGTTCCTCTGTGATGTACAGCACCAAGCATTTTGCCTGTGCTTCACAAGTAGATAGAGTCCATTAGGGGCTTAATTGCTTTGTTGAGTTATCAGTCTGCCTTGGTACAATGATTGCCACAGAGCAGGACTCCTGCTTTCTCCTCCCTGAAGGCACATCCTGAGGGAAGGATGTTCCTCATGGCACATTTCTGAGCACAATTATAGTAACTGGTCTCTTCTCTTGCTGCAGCTTGCTAAGTTTTCAGAGGACACTCTCAGCAGCTACACAGAGATGGTATCTTCTCAGGTACTATTATTATGAATTGTTTTCCTCCATCTTCACTGCAGAACTTCATGATATCCTTTCCCTTCCTCTCTGATCTCCTGCTTGTTGCTAGACCCTTTTTTACTTGTGTCAGTTGTCCATTGTCACTCATTTGATGCTTTAATTTGCTGTGCATGCAGGTTGCATGTCTTTCCCCTCCACCTCCCCGTGTAAATACTGCTCTGCTGGCCAGAGATTGAGGTGATCTCGATACCGAGTCCAGTTGTGCTTTTCTGAATATTGCAAATGGTTTGAAATCAATGTTTTCCGTCCTGAAGACAGTACCTCTTTCAAGACCTGTTCAGAAGTAAAATAAACTTTTTATGGTGTGTGTCTGAAAGAAGGGAGGTATTTTGTTTGTACCCAAAAAACCTTGTCCAAGCCAAAACTAAAACCCAGAGGGAATGGTGGTCAGCACAAAGACCAAACTGCAGAGGGGACCATGGGATGTTCAGGCTTTTAAAAAGTCTGATCCTGTTCCTTAGGCTCCTTATCAGGCTTAAGCACATTACTGGTGCTTCCAAAGCTGGGGCAATTAAACATTCAGGAGCCCTTTTTCTGGGGAAGGAACTGCTCTGGCCACTCTATGAATTGCATCATCCAGATTAAACAGGTGGGTAGAGGAAAGATACTTTTCTGTCTAATCTGGCTTTAAGATTCCCTTTTCCATAAGGAGGCAGATGGACTCCAGGAGTGATTAAAAATCCCTAGATATTATAAGAATCAATTCCTGTTTCCTTGCTCCCAGTCACTCAAAGGAATGCACATGGGTGTACACACACATTTCCTTTGCTGAATGTTTTGTTGCCTTTCTGTGCCAGCTCATGGTTTAGTTGAGATATTTTTCAGGTATTAAATGGGAGTGATTTCAGCTGACCTACTTCATTGAGAAGATCTGTTTCTTTTCTCTTGTAACATTTTTGCTTAGGAGAACCTGGTTAAATAAGAACTTTTTTTTCTTGGTGATAGCTCTGGATTGTTTTGAATTTGAGCTTACTGCTGTACTAACCCTTAGGATCCAGAGAACATGGTTTGAGGAGCTTTGGGGGAAGTGCTCTGCAGTGACAGTATTCCAGAATAACAGCTAAAAAGCAGTGAAATAACACAGTAATTCAATCCTGGTTTTGCTGCCTTTAGGATTGCACAGAGGAAAACACACAGCTCTGGTGCTTGGATTGATTGTTTCCATGCAGACTCCCTCTGAAACATGTTTGTGTGGAAAATGAAGGGTGCCAGCTGGACATTTTAATTTTGCAAAATATCCCCTTCTTTCCATATCATTACAATTCCTTTGTAATGATGGAGTAGTCAGGGCACCTTGGCTTTATTTCCAACATTGTCACTGCCTCAGTAAGTAACCTTGGGCAAGTCACCTCACCACAGGGACCCCATCCTTTACCTGATTTGCTGCGTGGTGGTGAGAAACCAAAGGCCTCAAACTCCATAATCCAAGGGGTTGAGTTACTTCAGGAAAAAAACACTAAGAGGTGACAACTGATTCACTCAAAACGAGCTCACTTCAGAATTCCTTTCTCTGTTTTTGGGTAGACAGAGGTAGTTTCAGTGAATTCTCAATTCAACAATCAGACTGACTGTTAGCAATCAATGGAAAGGGGAAGAAATGCTTTTCCCTTGAGAACACCAGCACTGTATCAGGTAACAGGTTCCCACAGAGACTGATATCTATCTTACAGTGTATCCCTGTGTTGAAAGTGAAAGCTGGTAATGTCATACTCCCTTTTTTCCTTCTCTCCCTTCATCTTCCACTGAATGAGTGTCTAATTGGCTGATGTCCTCTGCTTCCCTCGTCAGGAAATGATACGCTGTATCTGGAGCCACTTCCTCTGTGTTCTAAAAGGCAAATCCCCAACTCTGAGCTTCACTTCCAGCTTGCTCCACAGTCTGGGATCTGTCACTGTGAGTATTGCTGGGTTGTCAGAAAGAGGAGCCCTGTAAGGATGCTTCATTTGCATCAATAATGTCATCCTTCCCCGAGCACAGACTGTTTGCAATCAGTTCACTGTGCTGGAATTAGAAACCCTTCAGGCACCTGTCTTTGTAGAAGAGTTATAACTGTCTTGTCATGTCCAAGCACATTTACAGGCTAAAACAATGGTTTGAGATACTCTGTGACATCTGACAGGATGTCTGCATTTTCCAGCTCTGGTTCTGGTCAAATTACCCTCTTGATTCCTGTGCAAGAACCAGCTGGTTTGGGTCCTGGTAAGGTAGCTGGTGAAACAGGTTGAGTAGTTGCTACCTTCCCTTGGTCTTCATGCCTAGTTTTGTAATATGCTGAAGTAAAATTGGTGTTGAACAGTTCATCAACCTTGTTAGAGCAAGGAATTCATGGATTTCTTGGAGTGTTATTAGGTGCGGTTTCTTAAGAGAGAAAGTTGGTGAAGGAGAGACTTGTCTATCCTCCTGTGTGTTTAATAAAGTCGTGATATTTACAACTATGCATGAACACTGAGACATGTCTTCACTAAGATTTTGCTTTCTTGGGGGTGTTGTGGGATGTTCTAGGTGCTCTGCTGTGTAGACAAGCAGGGGATTCTTTCCTGGCCAAACCCCAGCCCAGAGACTGTTCTGTTCTTCAGTGGGAAGGTGGAACCACCTCATGACAGCCACGAGGACCTGACTGACGATCTCTCCACACGGTCCTTCTGCCATCCTGAGATGGAAGATGAGGTGAGTAATCCATAATTCATAACGTAGTGTGTTGGCTGCAATCATATAGTTTGACTGACACACAATGTGATATTATAGAGGGGCCTTGTAGAGAAGTCCTGTGCCATAATTCTTTGTTTAAAAGATGAAGAAGCAGCAAGGATCCTTTTCTACAGGAGTCCTAAAGCAGCACGTGAATCAGCAGTGCCTTGTGTTCAACCGCTGAATCACCACCCTTCGCTCTGTTGCTCTCTCACAGCCGCATGAAAGAGATGCTTTGCTCTCTGGCCCCTTGGCAGACACAGTGCACATGGCCAATGAACAAGAGAGGAACAACTGGTCTGGTGATGCTCCGAAGGCTCCCGAAGCCTCTGCCCACCGAAAACCAAACGGCAGAAGCAAACATCCCTCTGGATCTAACGTGAGCTTTAGCAAGGACACGGAGGGTGGAGAGGAGGAACACACTCAGGTAAGACATACTGGAGGGGCACGCAAGTAGGCTTTTGTGGAGCTGTAACACCGACTCAAACCCATAGAGTACCCACTTTTGGGGAATTTAAGGGGGAATTCCCTGCAGGATTCTAGGCTCAAGCTGTATTCATTGTAACCAACTAGAATTTCTCTGCCTGTTGGACCAGGTTGTTGGGGACAGCGAGGTGTTGGCTTGTGAGGCTGAAGACTTTGTGTGTGACTACCACCTGGAGATGCTCAGCCTGTCCCAAGACCAGCAGAACCCCTCCTGCATCCAGTTTGATGACTCCAACTGGCACATGCACCTGAATTCCCTCAAGCCTCTGGGCCTGAATGTGCTGCTCAACCTGTGCAACACCGGCGTGACTGAGCGGCTGTGCCGCTTCTCCGACCACCTCTGCAACATTGCCCTGCAGGAGACTCACAATGCTGTGCTGCCTGTCCATGTGCCCTGGGGCCTCTGTGAGCTTGCGAGGCTGATAGGTGAGGAGGAACTGGATGAGCAGACACAGAGAAATCAGAGCTGTCAATAGGCACTTAATCCTTAGAGAGCACAAGAATATTTCCCTAGTCCCGTTTGCTGAGGAGGTGGAAATACAGAGGTGACTCTGTTGTTGTTTGGTTGCCAAAAGAGTGTATTAAAGAGATGGCTTTTGGCAAGTTCTGACATTGTCAGCGCTATCCAAGGAACAAATGTCATCAAGGATAGTGCCAGCCAGCCCTGGCTAGGCTTCATATTCTTCTGGCATGAGTCTGCCAGTCTCATCAGGACACAAAGAATACCTGCTAATGAACAGATATCTGTCCTGTCTTTACAGTAGGGCTTTAGAGGGAGTTTGGGGATAAATGGTGTACCTCAGCTCATATAGATGGGAAAATGGAGGCATAGGGGAGGTAAGAGATTAGAGATAACACAAGGATTAAAACCTGGAAACTTGAACTCATTTCTGTGCCTGTCCTGCAATGTCACAGTTACTCTCAGTGAACAAGAGCATGAACACTGTAATTAGTAATCTAGTCCTTTTGAGTGTTTCTCATCCTAGATCTTGAGCCATATTTACATGATGGACAGTGAGCACAGCTCACCTACCAATTGCTTGGGAGGTGTCAGAATGAGCACAGGCAAAGT
Organism: Eulacestoma nigropectus; assembly: GCA_013397775.1. Classification (NCBI taxonomy): domain Eukaryota; kingdom Metazoa; phylum Chordata; class Aves; order Passeriformes; genus Eulacestoma; species Eulacestoma nigropectus. The sequence goes on from VZTE01001011.1 coordinate 462,697, forward strand.
GGGTAGCACAGAAGCAGGAGAAAGGACTTTTCTTTTGCATTGATTAGAGCCTAATTTTCCTCTTCCTTGTGTTCGTGTTTCAGGTTTCACACCAGGTGCTAAAGATCTTTTCAAGCAGGAGAACTATTTGGCTTTGTACCGCTTGCCAAGTGATGAGATGGTTAAGGAAACCATCCTGGGGAAGCTTTCATCCATCACCAAGAGGAGACCCCCCCTGAGCCACATGATTAACCTGTTTGTGAAGGACACCACTACCAGTAAGGCTGCCTCTTTCTTTGGGTATCCACCTGGCACAGGGGCAACTTTTCCTCAGAGAGCCCAGAAAATGTCAGGCTGGAAGAGCCTGGAGTCCCTGTGGGGTGATGGCCCTGCTCTGCCCATGGCCAGTGCAGATATGATTAACAAACCTCGGTGATCATCTCTGGTATACTGAGGGGGAGAATTCTTCCCAGCCTTGACTCACTCCAGACTCATAAATAATTTTTAAAAAAAAATCTTAGATAGCACATAGTAGACCTGTTTTGTGGGACCAAATGGCAGTGCAGAGCATGGTATGGGTTTATTGAGTTTTTAATAGACTTGATGATGGTAGTGAAACTAATTCTGCACAGGGTTGAATATCACTCTGGGTTTTAGTTAATAATTCTCATCCTTCTAATAAATCATAAACCATTATCTTTGTGAGTTTTCTAGTATATTACGTTGCACACTCCTATATTCCATACTGATAAGAAATCACAAAACTCCCATGCAAACTCACAGTGACCATAAATATAACACCTGAAGCCATGCAGACTTCTCCACTCTTTCTACTCCTTCCTATTCTCGTAGGAATGGGCTAGGATGGAAACAATGTACAGCTGGTTGAGGTCTTGAAGCACCTCAGAAAGATTTAACAGCTTGCTTGTCAGAGCTCTTAGGCTCTTTGTAATTCCTTAAATTGACTGAACTTGGCTCTCTGGAGTTGACATATGTTCAGTATTGAATCTGAAATATGATCATTGTGCTGGCCAGGGTTTTACCAGGTTAACTGTCTTCTCTCACCCACTTCTTAAATTTTTATCTTTATCTGGGAAAGAGCTTTTTCATTTGTTCTGATTGCTGCTATCTTGCCTTCATAAGCAGGAATTATTTTGATGCTGAGATTTTTAGCATAGAGAAAAAACCTTTAATGTTGCCTCATTTCAACTCCTTATCCTCACTTTAAAACGGTTTAGGTTAGAGCCTGGAGCTCAGACGGATATGTGTGACCTGGATTATGCTGTCTAGAGTAAATTCTAAGAGGAATTTTGCCAGTTGGGTTTAGTTAACTGTTGGAATACCTCTCATACATTAGTCTTGTCCCTCGAAACTTCCTAAAATGTTGCCATTTTATAACCAGAAATATTGGGTTGTGCAGATAACACTGGGTGAAGTCAAATGGCTCTATTTATGCAGAAGTCAGACCAGATGATCATAACTTACCTCTCTCCACACATTATTTGTGAATAAATCTTTGAATCCCCCTGCTCGCATGACACTCTGCAGTCAAAGGGAAATACATAAATTCTACAGCTGTAGCAGGAGTAGGAGGCAGGTTATCTGTATGTTCCCTTACTATTCCATTGAAATACATGTCCCACCATCTGGCAGTGTTCATCCCAGATCCGTAGTAACCGCATGGAAATGAGGGGCTCACCGGCATCTTCCACGGAGTAAAACGGCTCAATAGCATCTGTCTTCCTTTGCTGGAGCTGCACTGCTCCATTCCTTTTGCTCTGTCTCACTGGCTCAGCTGGAGCAGTTTGGTTCTTTCCAACGAGTCCTAGCAGCCATCAGTGCCTGGTCATACTCCCTGCCCTATTCATTAGTTTTTTCCCCTTTTACCAGAGAAATTCTGGCCTGAGAGTTCATGATTTGGGAAGGGAAAGGGCTGAGCTCATTTTACTGGCAAGGACAGCTCAGTGAATTCCTTGCAGTTTACAATGTCTGCAGCCACTGCCACTTTCCCCTTAGCAGGGCTGTGGTGTGGGATTCTGGTGGGAATGAATGGGAAATGGGTTGCAGTTGCTGTCAGGCACGAACGTCGGTACATCTGTGCATATGGTCATTGCAAGCTCTTGCTCTGTGTCCAGGACATAGGTTTTACATGGATAAACATCTCTTGTTCCCTCTTTTCTAGCAAGGACTATCTGACCTTAGGAGCAAGGTGGGAAGGATTAGCTGTTTATACAATAAAATTAACCAGAGCTCTGCAGAAATGCTCCTTTGTGTCCCTGAGACAGGCTCCTTCTTTCACACACAGCTCTCATTCGTCTTGCAGGTTTGTTATGCTGATAAACTTGGCTTGTGATGACTATTTATAGCAAAAGCAGAGAGCTGCTATGTTTTGGAAAATCCTCTAGTGTTCCTGAAGGTCCCTGCCTGGTTTGTGTTGAGGTGATATTCTTGGCTCTGGATTTCACTAGCCAGTGTGAGCATTAGCAGTCAGCAGCAATGCCTGCAAGAAGCCTTTGGGCTCATTTTTCTTGGCAGTGGTTTTTTTTTTGTTTTTTTTTTTTTTTCATTAGCTCAGCTTTGAAGCTGTTGGGGGCAAAGTCACAGAGCATCTGGAGGAGGGAAGGGAGACTCTACGAGCAGGAAATGTTAACGGGTCGATACAAATGAGAAGGAGCAGGAGGTGTGGAGGAGAGGCAGCCTCACATCCCTGAACTTGTGTCCTGTGCCTGGGACCTGTGTAAGTGATGTCACACGCCTCTGAGAAAAACTTTTTAACACCTCTGTCTACAAGAGAGAATAAGAGATTTTGAGTCTGTATTAAGGACTGAAATAGGGGGAGAAAGAAAAACAGGACAAGCTGTGATGTCCATTGATTTTCAGTTCTTCCCTAAAGACAACATGAGTTACTTTTTTAGAGTCTGTTTTGTTGAACTTTTGACCCATCCTGATTTAACACATTTTCAGGGTGAAAATGTGAAACAGGCTGTTATCTGGCAGGTCACACTGTCAAATTATCTTCTACTACTTGAATGAAAAGTATTGAAGAATAGCTCTTACCCTTTAGTTCCACGTCTGGCCTAAAAATGAATGTACTTTGCAGCGTAGGCAGACTTTGATCCACGGCTCATCACTGCTACTTGTACTTTCATGACAAGAGGCACAGAGGAATTTCTCTTCTTCTGCTCTGTGGGATGCAGGAGCAAGATATTATCCCACCTTTATAGGAGCAGGATTGATACACAGGGTAAGGGGAGAATAGGAAGGGGCTACGTGGCTCACATTTTATCACAGCCTTGTTTGAATCCACAATTAGACAAAGGGCAACTGCAGGTGCATCATCAGTCCTGAATAATTTCTTGATGGAGACTGAAGACTTTCAGCAGAGGAAGAAAGGATATCTGGAATGCATCAAAGCATTTTGTGGGAGCACTCATGTTTTAACAAATAAGGGAGCAGTTGGTGTGATATCCCCTTCCTGGGAGCTGTATGTGTGATGCTGACTCATTCTTCTCCTACACTTCAGGCACTGAGCAGATGTTTTCTCATGGGACAGCTGACATCATCCTTGAGGCCTGCACTGACTTTTGGGATGGTACCGATATCTACCCCCTCTCTGGCTCTGACAGGTGGGCAGCTTTCTCATTTGGGGCATTCAGGAGCTGCAGATGAAATGCAGAGGGAACCTGGTCACTCTGTTAAAATTCTTTTTGTGATGCTTGTTAAGCTTTTTAAGAGCTTCAAGTAGGTTATGAACATGAGCCATCTCTGCTTGTAATTAATTGTTATCATAGCAATATAAGAGATTAGATAGCAACAAGCATTCAGTTGGACTGTAAGAGCAAGCCACTTCTTACTGCATCTGTTGGGATATTGTCCTCTTGTAAGTGGATTCTGACTGTACTGCATAGTAGGACCGAATTATAATCAGGTCATGCTGGTGGCAGAGAATTTTCTGTTATTTTTCAAGAAAAATGTGTTGTCTTACATGAAATGCAAAATGATCAATTGTGCCTGAAGCAGTCCACACAAGCATCACACCCTTGGAGTCCTGCTGCAATATCTGACAGTGTGTGCTGTATTTTCATCTACAGGCTGAATTGCTATTCCTGTTGGCACAGCAGACCAGTAATGTTTACTTTCACTGACTTTTCACATTGTTCTTCTACATCTGCTTATCCACAGATAACTCTCACTGATCCTTTTTGGAATACTGATCATGTTACAAGCAAATGAAAAGTCTGATGTATAGTCCTAATTTGTTACCTTTGTGAATTCAGCTTAGAGAAGGAACCTTACCTTATTTCACTGACTGAATATTGACTAAACACAGCTCTCGGGACCCAGACTATGAAAGGGGATAGGAGAAAAGTCTGCTCCTGCAACTATCTCTGCCATAGATCCTGTTGTCAGTTCCCTCCTTGGTGTTTATCTCCCTACAGAGAAATTATGTCTGATGAATTAAGCTTCTTCTGTCATGCAGTGAACTTCCTTGGAGTCATCTGGCAGCCATATAGAGCATATTATATTAATAAGTGTATTCAAAGAGCCCTGTGTTCATACCCATCAATCTGATGAGCAAACAGAAATATTCGCCACTGCCTCTGCTGGAATATGTGTTCTTGTTGCCCTGCAGTGCCTGCAGCTTGGAGAATGCAGAAACAGTAGGGAAAGGCTTCTTCAGACTTTCTAACCACTCTTTGTGGAAGACGTTTTTCCAGATACATGAAACTACAGCATACATTGTCAGAAACATGGCACATTTTTGCTAACTTAGCCTGTTTTTTCTCTCTTCCACATAGGAAGAAGGTGCTGGATTTCTACCAGCGAGCCTGCCTGTCAGGATACTGCTCTGCCTTTGCGTACAAGCCAATGCACTGTGCCTTGTCCTCCCAGCTCAATGGCAAGTGCATAGAGCTGGTGCAGGTGCCGGGGCAGAGCGCGATCTTCACGTGCTGCGACCTCCCTGGGACCACTCCCATCAAACAGAGCAGCCGGAGGAATAGCTGGAGCTCAGATGGTATGTGTGTCTTCAGTCGTGGCTGTAACCAGATCTGCTGCTGGCCTAGGGGCTGGATCTGATCAGTTTAGAGCTATAAGAACATTGTTATTCAGAGTAGCAGATGGAAATATGGAAGGAAGGGATTCTGAAGTAGATGCGTTTTCAGAGGAAGTGACGATGTGGCAGCTGGTAGGGGTATTTCTAGTTAAGTTACTGAAGGTGGCAGAGAAATTCTTCTTGGGGGAAGTCTGTTTCTAAAGCAGGCTACTGAGAGTCAAGACTTTTGGTTGTTTCAGTACTTGGTGTGCTATTTGTCTGATTTTATGGAAATCACATGTGATGGGCTTTTCAAAGGAATGAAATGTGTGGTGCTATGCAACTGTTATTCCTTGATGGATTTTGTTGCTGTACTGAAGGAACTGATTCCCAGTAGATGAACTGTACATGTCCTTCAGAACAGCAGTGGAAACTGAGAAAGAAGCATGTACCGTTACATAAATCCAGGAGGCTCTTTAGGAGAACCAGTCTTAACCTCTTTCTCCCTTGGTCTCCCATTCTGTAAAATGTGACTAACCCGGGGTTTCCAACAGCTGGGGACAGTTGTGACTGTTTTCAGAACACTTTTGAGTCCCACCTGTGGCAAGCCTTGCAACTGTGTGTTTTATTATTTTGTTCTTCATGCTGCATCCAGCCTTCACAGGCTGATGTGGTGATGGTGAAGGAACCCTGACAAAGAGCCTTTGGAGGCTCTTTGAAAGTGTCTGCAGGGAACATGATTCAGTTCCTTTGCATCAGCCCCTCATGCTCTGATGCCACTGTGCCTCAGCTAGAACTCACCATGTTGTTTAGGCACAGTAAGATGTGTTTAAAATGCACATGTGAACATTATGCAGCACACATCCTTGACCTTTCTACCCAAATGCCTTGTGACTGATCCCTGCCTTCTGTTCTATCTTTTTTCTTTCCACTTGCTTGCTGTTTCCCACTTGTGTTCTTGGTGTCGTATGTGGGGATGTTCTGAAACTGCTTCTGTGACTGGGTGTGCTGGGACAAATGGATGTCTCTTATCTTTCCTCCTGTGTTTGTGTTTCTGCACATTTCTGTGTCTGGATACCATGTCCTTGGGTGTCACCTTGGTGGCCTCCCTACCTCGTGTCCTTTGATGCACACGTGGCCCCTCATGTCTCAATGTGATTGCGTGTTGTTTGCATGCCTGAAGAAGGGATTGGGGAAGTGATGGAGAAGGAAGACTGTATCCAGGCTCTGAGTGGACAGATCTTCATGGGAATGGTCTCATCTCAGTATCAGGCCCGCCTTGACATTGTCCGCCTCATTGATGGATTGGTCAATGCCTGCATTCGTTTTGTCTACTTCTCCTTGGAAGATGAGCTCAAAAGCAAGGTAAGCTGTCTTTGCTGAACCCCCTGACCTTGCATGGCCCCTCGTTGTCTGACTGGAACGTTTAGCTCCAGTGCAATCTAAGGTTAATCTGGTTCAGCCCACTAATGAGTCTAGAAGTACCTGTGCTCCAGTATGGCATCAGTCTGCAGTGCTCTGGCCTGGGCAGCTACCCTAAAACCCTTTGTCTACTCACCCGTAGGTGTTTGCTGAGAAAATGGGTCTGGAGACTGGCTGGAATTGCCACATATCCTTAACACCCAATGGTGACGTGCCTGGCTCAGAGATCCCCCCCTCCAGCCCCAGCCATGCTGGCTCCCTGCACGATGACCTCCATCAGGGTGAGAACTGTGCCTTGGCCACTCTGAATGCCATTTGTTTCCTGGGTGGTTCTTTTAGACCCATTCATAGGTTCCTGTGTCCACACCTGACACCTGATTCGTCAGAGCTTTAAGCACAAAACTGGATGGCCCTCAGGTGTGTGTGTGTGTGTAAGCGACAGCACTTTGCATTTATAGCCTTTCTAGCCAGCCAGTACCAAGTTTTTGGAAACAGACATCCTTCTGTGCACCAGCTGCCATGAATTTATGTCCTCATGAGTGCTTCTGGTTCTTGCTGGGGCCCTGATCAATCCACTGAAGGTCCCTTGCCTGTGCATTACTCTTTTTTTTCTTACTTCAGCTGGAATTTCTTTATTCTCTTCCCCTAGAAGGACAGCAGAACAGATAAAGTATCATGTCTCAAAAGAGCAGAGACCAGGCTCAGATATCTACCTCTGAACAGATTAGTCATCTAAAAATACTGCTTTTTAGATGACTGAGTGGGAGATCTGAGTGTTGCTAACCCAGAAAATCAGGCCTCACGTTTCCTGGCTTCTGCAGCGCCACGTGCATGTCCCACGTAGGTGGCACAGGGGTGGCAGAGGCAGGTTTGTGATTATTGTTTGTGCTGCTTCTCTCTGTTCCAGTTTCTCGAGATGATGTGGAGGGGCTTCTGCTGATGGAAGAGGAAGGGCACTCGGATCTCATCAGCTTTCAGCCAACAGACAGTGATATCCCCAGCTTCCTGGAGGACTGCAACAGGGTGAGGGCCCCTTTCCTGTACACCTTGTACTGTTGTCATGGTCAGGAGTGACACCTCTTTACTCCCAGAGGAAGTTCCTCTTTGAAGCAGACTGACTGGTTTTACATTGAGACTCCTGATTTCCCTCACCCTCTTCCAGCTTGGTTATCTAGAGCCTGGGAAATTTGGGATTCTCTTAGTTACTTTTGCTGAACAGCTCTTTGCTTTGGAGGAATGGAGGTTACTACACGTTGGGGTAACCTTGAGAGCTGCATCTCAGTTCCTCTGGGTCCTATGGGCTGGGCAGGGAGTGGGAACATCCCCACTTTCCATGCAGACAGAAGAAACACTCTCCTCCAGCTGTGAGCCACGGACTCGTGCTGCCCAGTGGTCAGAGTGTGAGACAAGCCCTTCCTGCTTCATAAAGACCTCACACATGCTCAGCAGAGATTACAGGAATATCAGAGATACAGATAAAAAAAATCTATTAGGCCTGGTTTTAGAAGGCAAGAACCCTTCTTGCATTGCTGCAGGTTGATGTGGCTGCAATTGAAGTAGATCCAGTTGCTGGGAGACAGCAGATGTGTCTGACTAGACTCTCCACACAGGCAAAAAGTCCTTAGAAATCCTTGAGCACAGGTTTGTCACACTGACCTTACAAACCCTGAGGGCAAGCACAGGCAGCTTGGCAGGTCAGTGTAGAACTTTATCAGAAAACTTTTGACAGTGGCTCGGGAAAGCCAGTTCTGTCTGCAGGAACATGAATTTGTATCTGATCTTGAAGTTGCATAATTCTAAGATTCATCATTCTAATTTCAGCAGTTCCCTCTGAAATGCCTCTCCCTCACACTCCCTGCCTTATCTGTCCTTTCTCTTTTTCAGGCCAAACTCCCCCGGGGAATCCACCAGGTGAGACCTCACCTACAGAACATTGACAATGTGCCTTTGCTGGTGCCCCTGTTCACAGACTGCACCCCAGAGAGTAAGTGGCCTTTCCTACTCCTGTGCATTAATTCCTTCCCCAGCTTCTTGGTCTGGCTCATCCAAGTGTAGACAGGGGTGAAGGGAAGGGGGTACATTCCAGAAATCTGGAAGGACATGTTGATATTAATTACCCTCTGTTGCTACCTGTGGGGAGCCAGGTGTTAACTTAATTTTAGTGCAGCTGTTGCCCAGCTACTGAATTGGGCTGAGAACCACTCCTTTCAATTTGCATTTGTAAGAGACACAAAGGTAAACATCCAAAATGCTGCTGCCTTTCATTAACTAAGTGTTATCAGTGTACCAGGAGACTTTGATCTCTGCTTACAACTGTTATATAACTCAGAAATCACTTCCCAGAAGAATTTTCCCTTGGCCGTTGCTGTTAACACCTTCTGCTGCTTTGTAGGTTTTGATTGCAGAAAACAAAAAGGACAAAATTTCTCTCTCTCTCTCTGAGGTATTACTTCATCTGAGAAAAGCACTGAGTGCTCAGCTGGCTAATACCTGCCAAGTCTCCAGTAAAAGTGTGGAGCATCATTATGATTTGGCATTTTAGTACCTCTGGTCACAGTTTTCAGCGTGTCAATCACAGTCCAGTCTGCCTTCACACTTAGTGCCCAAATTTCCTCTCTCTCTGACAGAAGTGGCAGCTGCCCACTTGACCCAACCCCTCACTGTGCTGCAGGTCTCTGTGCACCAGGCATTTAGTGAAGGTGTTTACAAGGGAATCTGCAGAGGGGAGGCTTGGGGGTTTTTGTCTGGAGCATTCTAGAAAATCCATGTACACACAGGGAGAGCACTGTGCATAGAGCTACAAAACTAAAATCAAATCAAAGAGCAGCTTTGACTTAGAGGCCCCGGGGATGTTGATAAACATACTGATAAAGGATAGAGGTGGTGGTGGGTGGGAGTGCAGGAACAGGGGCTGGCTCTGAGTATGGCTGAGTGTGGCACTGCTTTTGGAGTGGTTTGTTACATTCCCTCTATTCCTTTAGACTTTCAACAACAGTAGTGATGTGCTGCTGAGCAGAGTTTGAAACACTGTATTTATTTTCAGTTTGAATGCTTTAGGTTTATTTCATTTCTGCTGTTTTCTAACAAGACCATTTGATGCTGAAGCTGTTTCATGCACCCAGGCTATACCTACAGCTCTGGTCTGAAAAATGCAAATCTCTGGGTCACAGTTCTCTGAACCACAGCTCAGTTCCTGCAGTGGCAAGTATACAGAGCACCTGGTCTGCAGTTCATTAACTATCTAATTGTGTGCTTTGACTATGGATCTCCCTGTACATGACTGGCAAATATCAGTTAGGGCAGTTTTAAAAGATCTGTTAGTTATCCAGATTGGAAAGGGTGTGGAACGCTGCATTTTTGTGTGCACAATGACATAACACACTATTGCTCCTTCTGTCCCCCTGCAGCCATGTGTGAGATGATCAAGATCATGCAGGAGTACGGGGAGGTGACTTGCTGTCTGGGAAGCTCTGCCAACCTTCGGAACAGCTGCCTCTTCCTGCAAAGTGATATCAGGTGGGGCAAGGTCTATTCATCCTCCATCTGCCTTTGCCTTGATCTTAGCAAATACCTAGCCATGGGTCACACCACACGTGTGGATTGTGCAGGGAGATGCTCACAATTACTCTGCCCCTTTTTAGCTGCATTTGTCTTTATAATGGAGATTTGGGGGTATTGGATGGGATGACTGCTTAGGGCCCTTGACACAGAGGTATTTCCATGTCTGAAAGAAAGATACTCTCTTGCATGCTGGACTGTTGTGCCCCAGCTGGCATTACAGATGCTTCCCACTGGGTGAAAGAGTGGAAATACCCCTCTCAACCAGCCGATTTGTTGACCTTGTGCCACAAACCCAAATATGTTCATTATTTCTCTATGAATAACTGAAAGTCTAGGGAGATTGATCCTAAATTCGTGTCGTAGCTCAGGCTTCTCTGCCTGAGCAAGGTATACAGAGCATGGCACAGCACAGTGTGACTTTCCAAGCTGGACTGCAGTGAGACAGTTTCTCCTCTGGGATGAGGCCTTTCACCAACACCCCTGTGTTGTCCTTGCAGTATAGCCCTGGACCCTCTCTACCCATCCCGCTGCTCCTGGGAGACCTTTGGCTATGCCACCAGCACCACCCTGACCAATGGCTCTGAGGAGCTCACCCCGCTGCAGCTCTCAGGGCAGCTCAACAGCCTGCCCTGCTCCATGTCCTTCCGCCAAGAGGAGAGCACCAGCATCATCAGGCTCATTGAGCAGGTGAGCCAGGCAATCCCCTCTCCCCTCTGCAAGGAGCAGAGCCAGGAGCTCTCATGAGCATTCTGCTTGAAGTGCCCACGGTGCTGCCAGGAGGAGCTTTGCTTATGTCTCCTGGCCTTTGTTCAGGAAGTACAGGGTGAATCTTCCTGCCTGGCCCTCCTGGTCCAGGGCGTAGGAGATGGTTTGGGAATGGTGCCTTGTGGCAATAGAACATGAGTATTGTTCATCTGGATGAAGTATAATCTTGCAGAGGTCCCTAGCCAGACAAAAATGCAGTGTTAGGGAGAAGTGTAACCCCAAAAAAGCCAAGAGTTTAAACAAACTTACCCCTTGGCTAAATTCTGCCTTTCTTTCAGAACCTCTCTATGTAGGCAAGAGACCTTCCCTATTTGCTTTCAATGTGTCCAGATCGTCTCCCCTCCCACCTCCCCTGCAGGCCACATGTTCTGCCCCTGCCTGCCAGTAACTGCTCTTGGCTGGCAGCTGCTCCCAGCAGGGCTCTGAGGGCTTCTGCTTCCTTCCAGGCCAGGCATGCAACGTATGGGATCCGCAAGTGTTTCCTCTTCCTGCTGCAGTGCCAGCTGACCTTGGTTGTCATTCAGGTGAGTCCTGGCCTGGCTGGGGACAGTCTTTAACTCAGAGGACAGGAGGGCTCACATGGATTTGGTTGGCTGCAGTGGGGCAGCCTCAAGAGAGGAACATGGCCTTCAGTCAGGTTTACACAGCGTGTTTGGGGGGGTTACAGATGGAGACTTTGTGATCTCAGCCTGCACTGCCCCTGCTCCCTGACCCTCCTACATTTACTTTCAAACCCTTTTTCTCTGGAGGCAAGCATCCCCTGCAGCTCTTGCCATGGGAACACATGGAGGGGCTGTGCAGTGGCAGCCCAGTTACCAGCTCATCCCAGTGTTTTGGGGGAAGACAGCAGCGTTTTGGGTAACAAGTGTGTCCTAGCACTGCTCATACTCTTCACTCCGGGTTGTTTCTGTCCAGTTCCTCTCCTGCCTGGTGCAGCTGCCACCCATCCTCAGTACCACAGACATCGTGTGGCTCTCCTGTTTCTGCTACCCACTGCTCAGGTGAGTCTGTCAGGGTGGAATCTCCTCCCACCCCCACAGGATGCACAGACCACTCCCTCAGCCTCAGTGTGTCCATGCTAAAAGAAAGCTGACTTCACCCACAGCATGCTAAGAAGGCTGCAAGGACAAGGTGCTTAGAAACAGTGACAGGAGCATTTGTGTGCTGCTGTGTTAACCCCTGCCTTGTGTGATGGAGAGTCTGGGGTGTCGGGTGCAGGCCAAGGTACCACAGGTGGTTTTTTCTCCCTCATACATTTGGAGGTCACTTCTCTCTCTGTCTGCACCTGCCATGAATAACACCTTTTACAGCATATGTAAAGATAAGTGCCAATGCTTCAAGCAGTCTGAGTAGGTTATTTGGGTTCAAATGTTAGACACAGATAAAAGCACAATAGCTTTGGTGCCTGAACACGTTACTGAGACACTTAACTTACCTTTCTCCAGTATCTCACTCCTGGGCAAGCCTCCCCACAGCTCCATCATGACCATGGCAACAGGAAAAAACTTGACTTCGATTCCCAAGAAGGTAGGTAGCCCCTCAAATTTAAATTGTCCACACATTTTTCTCTTCTGTTTTGTCCCAGTGTTGATGCATAGCTGAGGCCCTGTGCCTTCCCGCCTCACTCAGTAAATTGATCCATGGCATGAGCCAGGAAGGGAATCCCCTGTTCCAGCATGCCCAGAGGGCAGATCCTCAGTGCAGCATCTCATCCGTACTACAGCTTGTCTTTTGCAGCCACTGATTCTCTGATGGTTCACAGGGAGGAGGTTGTACCAGTGACATGCCCATGTCATCCTCCTTCCTTTCCCTTATTCACAGACTCAGCACTACTTCCTGCTCTGCTTCCTGCTGAAATTCAGCCTGACCATCTGCTCCTGCCTCATCTGCTTTGGGTTCACCCTGCATGAGTCCTGCAAAGGAGTGAACACCACCAGCCTCAACCTCACAGCCTGCTCCTCCATCATGCTGCACAGGTGAGGAACTGGCCCTGGAACACACATCCTACTGCTCTTGCCCTTTCCAAGGAGAACTGATTCCAATCCTCTAATAAGCTTCAGCCTCTTCCATGACCCTTCAGGGCTGGGTGCTCTCCCTGTAGCCTTAACAGCTACATCAGTGCCCACTGTCACCTCCTGGTACCAGGACAGCCTGAGCTCACACAGATCCCTCAGCTGTTAAAGAAGGACACGGTCCTGGTGGAAACAGGTGGGACAGTTAAGTGCCCACTGTTGACTTCTTTTCTGTGTCTTCTCATTCACTAGCAATGCTGATGGTGCTCCTGACTGGTTTGGGACATTTTCCAACGCTCTCCTGGTAGCCCAGAAGCTCACAGCTGGCCTGATTGTTTTACACACAGGTAAGTCCCTGTTCCCAGAGCCCCATTCCCTGCACTGGGGGAAAATTTGCATCCTCTGTCTCTTTCTTTGCCCCCTATGCCAGAGCACAAACTCCCTGGTAGAAGCAGACACTGCAGTGGCCTCACAGCACAGGCACAAATTCCCCAGTCTCACTAAACATTGCCCTGGCAGATTAAAGACAACACCCTCAGAACTGATTCTGCTTCCTACCAGCCTGGTAAAGTGCTGGTTCTGTCCAGTCTCACCAGGAGAGCCAAATCCATTTTGCCGTCTTGAAAGTTAGTAGCAGCACCTGTAGCTCTCCAAAAATACTCCCTACCTCAGAAGTGTTTATATCCCTGCTGCTATTTTGTGAAGTATCCCATTGCCTTCCTCCAAAGGGCACTGGTGCAGCTGTTACTGTTTGAGCTAGAAGCCTTTTTAAACCCTCTGGAGGGGTGTGCAGCCAGCTCCTGGCTGACCCTCATCACCTGCACCCATTGTCTGGCAGAGTAGGTCCAGCTGCTCCCTGAGAATCCTAAAGGGTCTCTGCTCCCTGTCCCTCATGTCCCATGGTGCTGGGCAGAGCACTGTGTGTTGATATGTGCAGGTGTCCAGTCCAACAGAAATGCTTCCTAATTTGATCTCCAGCTTTGGAGAGAGGAGGTTGCAGTACTTTTCTGTCCCTCAGACCACTGAGGCAAGGCAGGGGTGCTTTGCCTGGCAGCTGTTTGGAAGACCCCAAGTGAAAGCTGCGCAAATATTCAGTCCTGTGCAGACAGCTCTGGGTCTCTGGCTAAATCTCTCTCTGGGCTGGAGCATTCCTCTGGTGCAGCCCTGGAACAAGGGCACACTCACCCCTGTCCCACTCGCCAGACCCGGGTCTTTGCCTGCTCTGTTTTAGCTCCTCAGGCTGTGAACCGACCTCACAGTGAATAACTCTGTGCAGTACAACTACTGCACTGCCCCCACCTGCATTCCTGGGACTTGGCATTGCTGTGAGGAGCCTGGTCTGAAAGAGCTTTGAATGGAAGGTTGGTTCCAGGGACATGAACCCCATATCCCTTAGGAGTAACAGGTGTTGATGTACCTTGTAAAGTGCTGTATCTGTGTGTGATGCTAAACAATCCCCTTTTCCCTGCAGTGTTCATATCCATCACCCACGTCCATCGCACCAAGCCCCTGTGGAAGAAGAGCCCCCTCTCCAACCGGTGGTGGACGCTCACTGTGGCTGTTGTGTGAGTACCCCCAGTCCCTGGGGAGGTGTTCCAGGGTGCTGGAGCAAGGAGGGCTCCAGGCCCATTCCAGCACCAGTTTGCTGGTGCTGAGGAGAATAAAGTACAGTTAATCTCTGCTGCTGAACTGGTGAAGGGTCTCTGTTGTGAGCATTTCATCTGGGCCTGAACCCTGATATGCAGATCCTGGGAAGCTTGTCAGGTCTGCTGAGAGTTGCTCTGTCTGTTTTTAATCTTAGATTGTTGGGGCAAGTGGCACAGACTGTGCTGGACCTGAAACTCTGGGAAAACCTCAATTCTTCTTTGACCTTTAACCATGTCTTCATCTCTCCGGTCTCATGGCTCCTGGGTTTTCTTTCCTTGGTCCTTGTGGTTATCATCAATGAGATTGTCAAGCTGCATGAAATCAGGTATGGGGGTTGAAGGGAGGATGGGGAGAAAGGGCTGGAGCCTCCCTCCAGCCTGGCCTTGAGCTGCAAAAAAAAATGATGCCCAGGGAACAGGGTGGGGAACAAAAAGGAAAAGCTGATTGCATTGTGTAAATCACCTGGCTATTGTGTGCAGGCCCACGTTCCACCTCCCAGGGAGGAAGCGCAGAGGAGGAAGGAGGGTCAGAGAAGGGCAGTGGCAGTGATTGGGAGCAGGAAAGGAGAACAAAATTTCCTTATCTCAAACCAAAGGGAGGGAGAGTGCCAAGGTCTATGCAACAGCAGTATGGATTTGGGGAGGGCTGTTCTCTCCATCTTGTCCCATGAGGACAGAGAGGCATTGAATCACAGCAGAGGAAATGTGCCTTCACACAGAGCCTGGACTGTGAGACTCGTTTTCACGGGAAGTGGCTGAAGCCAAGAATGAGAAGCAGGCAAAGTGACTGGCTGTTCTTCCCGGCACAGGGAGCAGCCAGAGCTGGGAGTCAACGCTAATGAACATTGATTCAGGAAATGGGCTGGGGAGGAAAAGCAGCGGGGATTACAGGGAACCCTGATGGGGATAGACACACCATCTCAGTTCCTGGGAAGGGTTTCTGGACCTTTCTGTGCTCTGTCTGGTGTCCCTGGAGATGGGATTTAGCTGGATGGGGTAGGACTGAGACCATGGCTTGCTCTCTGGATTTGATTCCCCTCCCAGGCTACCACAGGGCCCAGGCCAGGGGCTTCCCTGCTTCTTGGGGCTGGCAGCTCAGGAATGGCAGTGGGGCAGTCTTGCCTTTCACCCTTCCACATACTGACTCTCTTCTTCCTTCTCTAGGGTCCGTGTCCGTTACCAAAAGAGGCAGAAGTTGCAGTTTGAAACCAAGCTGGGGATGAATTCGCCGTTTTAAAAGCACCCAGCTCAAGTTCCCTGGAGCCAGGGCCAAACAGCCACCGGGAGAGTGGCTGCACCGAAGGCTCAGGGAGTTTACCCTCACACATGCAAACCAGACAGCCTCCTGGCAAAACTACATCTGCACCTTCCCGGGCTCCAGGCAGGGATCCCCCCACAGGTGTGCAGCCCCTCCCCAGCCTGCCAGGTACCCTCACAGGAGCCTGCAAGTTCTGGTGCCTGTTCAGGCTGCTCTTCCTTTATTTATTTATTGCTAGAGGTGTATGTTAGTATCATGGCGATGCCAAAATGAAGCAACTCCTTTCCTCTTTGTGAGCAGATGGGTTTTCTGGGCCTGGCAGGAGAATCTGGGACCAGTAGGGCTGCTGAAGCAGGAAATCTCTATTGAAACCTGTTTTGGTTTTCCATCTCTGCCTGCTCTCCCTGTGTGCGTGCCTGTGCATGCCCTCCCTGCCTCCCTGCCCTGTGTCCCGGGGCAAAGGAGCCATCCCTCTTGCAGTCCCAGGAGTGCTGGGAGCTCACATTTCCGAGGGGACAGTGGGAAGGGTCTCTGGACAGCCGGGCTGAGCCAGCCCTGCCCTCTAGTGTCGTTGTCACAGCCATGTGCTGGCTGTGTCAGAAGAGGGATGAGACAGGGTTTTGGGAAAAGCTGCCTGTGATCCTCTGGTCTGGTGCAGAGGGAGGGCAGCTCTGCCTGCCTGCAGGGAGCCAGCATGGCTCAGCTTCCTGCAACCCTGTTGAACCAGCTTTTATCTTCTTTGACAACCCCCAGAGAGGTTTTATAGCTGTTCTCCTGTTTGTGATCCAAATTGCTGTTCTGCTTCAGTAATGTGCCTGCTTGAGAGAGCCACAGCTCCAGATAAAGCCTGAGCCCTGCCTATCCCGCCCTAGAGGGCGGGGATGTCTTTCCAGGCAGGATATCTGCAACTTGCAGTTGTGACTAATACAGAGCTGGTGAATGGCTCCTTTCCCAACCCCAGGATTGTGCTGCACCTAGTACTTGCTCTCCAAGGCACAGGGAACCCCCCCCCCAATCATGTCTGTTTGTGATAGTGCTGGGAAGTCTCTCCCCTCTGTGCTAATGCCTTCGCACAGAACCACAGAATGGTTTGGGTTGGAAGGGGCCTTAAAGCTCCTCTTGTTCCACCCCCTGCCATGTACAGGGACACCTTCGTCTATCCTAGGTCGCTCTAAGCCCTGTCCAACCTGACCTTTAACAATTCCAGGGATGGGGCAGCCACAACCTCCCTGGGCAACATCTGCTGTTTTTCTGGGGGTCTCTTCCTTTGCCTGGGGGGACCCTCCCCTGAGGGCTGCAGCCAACCATGATCTGCCCCAGTGCAGCACACAAGCTCCTGAGCTCTGACCAGACCCCATCTGTACTGGGAACACTGGTGCTCTTGTGGGCTGACAGCCAAGGGCTACGCAGGAGCACACAGGCTTGGCTACCAGAATATTTGCAGCTCACGGAGATGTTGACTCTAGTTCTGAACACTGACTAAAGCTGGTAAATCCTGGCCCTGTTTTTGGTCCCAATGTTAACACTACAGTATTTGGCTGTTACTTCCCCTTTGGTACCCAAGATTAACAAGTGGCAGCTGGTCCCTCCTGGGCAGGCAGGGAGCTGGCTGGAACCCTCAAGCTCTGCCCTGCTGCTCCACCTCGTCTTCCTCACTTTTCAGCATAACCACAGAGCATGGACACGACTGAGTGTCTCTAAGCAATACCCTCACCCTGCTGTGGGGCTGGTAGAGGAGCAGAGCTGGGTACAGCCAACCCCTGAGCTCTGGGGACACACTGAGGGTGCTGGAGGGGGGCAGCTGGGGGTGTTCCAAGCCCTGGACCCAGTTCCTGCAGCTGGGGGGCAGATGTGGAGATCATGTGCTGGCAGGATTGCACAGGACAGCAGCTCCCTGGGGAAGCACAGGGCTGCTCCCCTGCACCAGAGCAGTGTCTGCCCACCTTTGCCAGCCAGGCTGGACTGTGCCCTCACTCGCCTGGCACCTGCAGGGCTCAGGGAGAACAGGCTGCACCTTCCTCAGCCTCAATTCACTAAATGCCAGCTCCAGGTCTTTGACACCTGGCTCCTGAGAAATCGGCTTTCCTTCCTGATGCCGGGGTCGGATCACAAGTGGGATATGATCTCCTCTGTGGCAGAGCTGAGCTGGAGTCAGAGGCAGCACAGAGCTGCTCACTGCTGTCTCAACTTTCCCCCCACCCAGACCTCAGCTCTTGCCCTGTGCCATGAACTATTGTAGGTGATAAAAGGCAGCAGATTCCAGGGCTTCCTGCTGGCCACACCTTCCGCTGGTGGAGGCACCTTCAAGGTTTCCTCCTCTGGGTGATCACAAATGTTTATTTTCCTGCATCCTCCTTCCCCTGCTAGACTTGGAGGGAGCTAAAGTGTATGAATGGAGCCTTTTGGACAGTCTTGCCAGTGCCACCCTTCCCTCAGCCACTGAAGTGTCCGAGGGTCAGGGTGCATGGCTTCAGAAGGAAATTTCCTACATCAAGATGTTTTTAAATGCTGTATATTTTATATTAAATTTTTTGGGATGTATGTAAAAATATTTCATTTGTATTAAAACTTGTAAATTGTATAAAAAAGGAAAAAAAAGAAACAAACCCAGATCCACAAGCATCCATTATATGAATGGCAATAAATGATTGTCTTGGATAACACACCCAAAAGTGGGAACAAGTTTGCACCCAGCAAAGCAAGGAGGTAAAAATGTCTGTGGCTGCTGGGGTCACAGGGTGTGATTTTCCTGTTGTAGGGACAAAGCCTGAGAGCTTGATGCTCCTGGGATCCAGTTCTGGCCTTTTTCCGAGTTTCTGCTCAGCTCTGGGCAAATCTGTCCATCTCTGAATGCCTCTTCCTACAGAATTAAGTTTGCTTACCTGGTGGTTTCCTGCATCCCAGGCACTGCTTCAGTCGAGGCTGGTGGCACGGTTTGAATGTGTCTGGATGGATGAAAGGTTGGGGTGAGCTGAAGAGGCACTGGGAGCACTGGAAACAAGCAGTGGTGGGATAAGGAGGCCTGGGCTGCTTGAGCAAAACAGGCCCTGGGGTGACAGTGGCCACACTCTGAGCAGGCAGGAGGAGGGAGGAATGCTTGGCCTGGCACAGGGGGGTAGTGGAGATGATATGGGCAGAGCTGGGCACTGGGACACCAGCGCTGTCACCACGTTACTGCCTGCCGTGGTGGTGAGACTCACACTGAACATTAACCTCACTGGAGGTGATTGGGACTCACCAGGGGACATCATCTCAGGAACCCTGGAGCACTCAAGGGACAAGATAAAGCTGATCCTCAATGGACTTCAAGCAGTAGGAGACAGGCTTGTGCCATTTGACAAAGGACACAACTAGGCTAAAATATCAAAAGGGTAAAATATGCCCCACTGTTTAATAGAATTTAGTCTTAATGGATGTTAGTGGAAAACAAAACACATGATTAACACAAACAGAGCAGATGGTTTAAAATCTGTTGTCAGTCTGGTGATTACACGGGCTATTTTTTCCCCTCACTGTCTCGCTGCACGGAGCAGGTGCAGCTGGGGTCAGTTAGTCCCAGTTGCAGTGTACATAACTTACACACCATACAGTAGCTTCAAAATAGAGATCTAGAGCTCAAAAAATAGGCATTCTTCTGCAAAATCAAATGTTTAATTCCCTTAATGCAATGAGTGCAGCGTTGTGCTGCCCTCAGGTGGCTCAGACAGCGGCAGCTCCACCCCAGTGTCCTCTTATCCCTGACACAAGACTTGCAGTTCTGGTTAGTAAATATATATAATAAATCACATTTAAAATATATACATTGGTCTTTAAAAAAAAAAAAATTTACAGTTTATCAACATTGGAAAAAAAATAACTGGGTTTGTCCCAGGTTGACTTGTGAGAGTAAAAACCAGTTTTAAAAGGTTTCTGTGAAACTCTTGATAAAGTGCCACTGGTAGTAGCTATCTGAAAACATCATGTTCATGACGTGGCGCTCAGACATGGGCAGTGGATACACTCAGTGTGGAACAGAAATCAGAGCCAGGGAAGAAGTGTCTTACCCGCCTCACTGACCACAAGTCCCGGCCAACGATAGGATTTTAGGTTTTTCCAGGGCGTTCTGTCTTTTCTTTTTAGCCCAGAAGCCAGGCTGGCACCTCTTGCCTGCCTGGCCCATGGCACAGCTGCCCTCAGGAGCAGAGACCCTCAGGAATGTTCAGGTGGGCTTTGCTCCCCTTCCCATGCAACAGCACAAGGGGCTGCAAACAGTCCAATCCAGCCGCAAACTCCCAACAGGACTGGGAAGCAACTGCCTTCTCAGCCACCTTCTGCCTCTCCAGTTTGGTTTTGCATTGGTGATTTTTTTTTTTTTTTAAGGGAAATATGTGGATTTTTCTTTCCCTTTGTTTGGAATTTTTGTAGCAAGTGGCAGTTCAGCACAATCTTCGGTTCCTTTCTGGTGCTCCGATGCTTTCATTTGCTTGGCATGCCGAGCGTGAGCCAAGTTCGGGGCTCTTGGACATATTTAGCCATGCACTACTGAGCAGATCCTGCGAGAGAAATCTGTCTCAGAGCGAAGCAGCCGCCCCTCCCGCTTGGATGCAGGGAGCTCTCACTGCCGTTCCCCTGCTGCAGCCACGGGCTGTGGCCGCATCCAGCGCGCGGGAGCTGCTCCAGAGGCGAATTCCCCCGGAGCATCTGGGGTCAGCTCCCCCGTTGGGCTGCAAGAGCTGCGGGGAAGGATCACGGCCCAAATGCTGCTACTGTTGAACAATGCTCACGGCGGGGTTTGTGCCAGCAGCTCCCTGCAGGGAGGGGCACTGGGAAATGGGACTGTTTCCTCCCAAAAAAAGGGATAAGGGAGGGGGAAAAAAATTTTAAAAAGCATTAATCACGCTGATGCTTCACTCTGGAAGGACCAGGGTGGGGGTTTGTGTAGGCACGGTGTTGGCAGGGGGCAAACTCCATTGAGCAGCACGATCCAGACAGACTGGCCCAAATTCCCAGGTTTTTGGCACTGCCATCACCATCCTCATCACTCTGGGAAGGGGCAGGAAGGCTCCCATGTCCGGCAGGGCCGTGGCGGAGCATCCGCTGCTCCACAGGCTGTGCCAGCCCCATCTCAAGGGGTCTGTGGGTCCCGCTGGAGGGATTTCGATCCACTTGGATTTCACGCTGGCTGATGCTGATGCATTTGGAAAAGCGGCAAATAAAGCAGAAAGGTTCCTTCTCTCTCCACAAGCTGCCAAATTGCGACAAGCCCCGTCTTCTTTTAGCTGCTGTCAGGCCTGGCCGCGGCTGGGGCTGCTCAGTGAATCGCCAGCTCAGTGGCGGCTGCCCGGGGAGGTCTCTCCTGTGACACATTGTTGGCAGGGGATAAATAATAAGAGGCAGGACTCAACAATGCAGCGGGGAAAGAGAAAGGTCCCTTGTGGAGGCTCCTCAGCTCTGTGCAAGGGAATGAGGGCTTCTCCATGGCCTCCAGGACTGCATGTGCAGCCCCTCTGGGCTCTCCTCCTGCTGCCAGTCTGATGGGAAATGCTTGACCCCCTCAGAAACCGGCCCAAGGCCACACTGGCATGTGTGACACAAGAGCCAGGGGTGGGCAAGGAGGGCAGCTGTGTTCCCAGCCGCAGTGCAAAGTGCGGGAAGGGATGCGGCTGGAGAGACCTGCAGGCACCGCTCGGTGCCAGATTCTTCCCCCATCACAAGGGGCACTGCACTGGTGGAGCAGCTGGAGGCAGGGAGGGGAAGGAGGGAGCAAGCCTCAGTCCAGCATTGCGTCCAGCTGGTCAGCCAGGTCATCGAACATGTTGCTGATGTCTTCCAAGATGTTCTTGGCTGAGTGCACAGTCCCAGGGTGGCTGGGGAGGAAAGGGAGAGAGTCAAAGCACTGCCCAAAGGCTGCAGGTGCTGACAGGGAAGGTTTGGCGAGGCTGGACCCAACTCAGCAGCAGGAACTCAGCACAGAGCTGCGCTTGAGCACGTGTGACCTGTGTGGTGCAGGCATGACGTGCCCATGCACAGCCCTTCTCCTGCCCTCCCTGGGACCTTCCCAACCCCACCTCAAGGGGCCCAGCCCCAGCATTTCCCTCACCTCTCTGCCTCCTCCACTGTGATCTTCTTCTCTGCTGCCTGCGGTGTGACAGCCAGGCTGGAGTTGGTCTGCTCCAGCCGCTGCTGGGCCAGGGAGGCCCCTGGAGCAGCTGCCAAAGGCTTTGCTGACACCTTGCTGCCCGTTTCCAGTGTCAGTGAGCCAGGACCAGGCAGGCACCCAATCACATCTGGCACTGCCTCGGTGACTGCCCAGGGAGCAACAGTGTGGCGGGAGGGCTGCAGGACCTGCTGGTAGATGGTCTTGGGTCCGGAGAAGACGAGTTTAGTGGATGCCACTGAGGTATGCTTGGCAGGGACATCTGCAAAGAAGGGGACTCATGGTAGGTGGTGACACAGGTCCTCCTCACCTCCCACACTGATACAGGAGGGAGGCCCACCACCACCTTGGAGACAGCTCCACAAACCCCCATACCTGGAGTGAGTGTTCTCACCACGGCCGTGCCCACCAGCTCCGTGGGGCTGGGGGCTTTGGTGGGGCTTGGGGCCTTCTTCATCCCTTTCTCCAGCGACAAGATGCTTTTCTCTATCTCAGCAATCCTAAACTCCACGCTGTCATCGTCAAAGGCATCCCCGGCCAGCACAGGCTGTGGTGCCGGTGGCGGGGCAGAGGGGCCTGCGATGCTCACAGCTTGGGCCTGGGCATACTGGGGTGTGGGGGTGCCCCCCGCCTCCACCTGCCCTGCCATGCTGAACGCCTTCAGCACCGCCTGCAGCGGCTCCCGCTCCCTGAAGCGCGGCCGGCGCTTCACCGTGTCTGACTCCGTGAGGTTGAACTCCAGCACGGGTGGCTCCTTGGTCACAGCGGGGGCTGCTGGCTCCTTCCCAGCGGAGCCCTGGGGCTCTGCCGGCTGGGAACCAGGCTCTGTGTCCAACACGGCCGTGTCGGCCTTGGGATGCCCGCTGGGCTTTGGCCGCTGTTTGATGGTTAAATTGCCTTCTTCTGCAAAGGGGATGCACTCACTGGAGCTGTTCTGGGATGATGAAGAGGACGCCCCCGGCTTGGCCTCCTCCTCTGTGTCCGAGCAGGCATCCTCCCGCTCACCCTGCGCAGCCACCTCTGTCATAGGAGCGCTGGGCTCACTCACTGTCCGTCTCCGTGGCTTGCCACTCTCAAAGGGGTCCCTGCTGCCATTGGAAAGCGTGGCATTGCTGGTGTCACCGCCATCGTGGGACTCCTCACCTACATCTGCCCGGGGCAGACAGTCCTGAGTCAGGTGCAGTGGTTTTGGGGCCAGGAGGGGCTTGGACAGACTCACACCTGGTGTTCCCTCCAGCGCAGCCGCCAGGCTCTTCACTGTCCTGCCACGGCCAGCATCACTGGGGGTGGCACCTGCGTCAACCACATCCTGGGGGGCTGCGGGCTGCCGCTCGGGGTTGGGGGGCTGCTCACCATCTGCCTCGGCAGTGAGGGCACTGGACACGGAGCTGAGGCGCTTGGGAGGCGGCGGCGGAGGGCCCTTGCGCTTGGCCCGGATAGCGAAGGACTGGCTGCGGGTCACCTTGGCATCTGCCTGCAGACAGGCCCGCGGCATCTGGCTGCGGCCCGGCCGCCGTGTCAGCGTGGCGTAGGAGCCCAGGGTGCTGCTGGGGGCCCTCTCCTCCTCCTCGTGCTCCCCGTCTGACAGCGCGTAGCGGTTCAGGCTGTGTGAGCGCTTCTTGTGTTTCAAGCCTTCGCCCCCGTTGTGCTGCTCCCCGGCCGTGGGGGCTGTGGTGGGCGGCTCCGTGGGGCCGCACTGGCTGTGCAGGTAGGAGAAGCCTTTTTGGGCTGATGTCTGCAGGCTGCTCTTCTGTCCAGGGGAGATGGAGGGGTACGGGTGGGCCAGGGCCTTGGGCTGCTCTGCTCCCAGGATGGACGGGACCATTGGGGATTTCAGGGAGACGTGTGGGTACATGAAGACGTAGGGGGCTGCTCCCTTGCTGGGGGTCTGGGGAGGAGTACAGGGAGTGACTGCTGGAGTCCCAGCTCCTTTCTGAGCCACGGGCCGGGCGTACTGATCTGTGCCTTCGGGTAGGTTCCTCTCCTTGAGAGGGCTGCCCCCGCCGCCACTGGCAAAGCCATTCAGCCCCTCGGGGGACACGAGCTTCCCGTAGGGCTCAGGGCTGGGCCGCCCTGGCAGGCTGGCCGGGCTCTCCTTGCTGTGGGGGGGTGCACAGGACTGCCCACTGCTGCTGCTGCTCTCGCCACTGCCCAGGCTCTCCTGCGAGGGGCTGGAGAGGCGCCGGGACAGCACGTTGTCCTGCGAGTGCCCCGAGCCCCGCGACCGCACCCCGATGCTCTCCTGGCTCCGTGACATCCCCTGCCTGCTCTTGATGCCGAGTGTCTCGTGGCAGCTGTTGGACATGGCCGTCTGGAGCTCGTAGCTGAGCTCGCTGTCCTGGAAGGTCATCATTTTGGGCGTGTGCGGGGACTGGCACTCCCCGTTCTCCAGTGACTCGATGGTGACAATGTCCAGGGAACCGGGAACTTTGCGTCTTGCCAGAGTTGCTTCTGCTTGGCTGAGGCTTTTGCGGAGGTCTCTGAGCTTCTTGACAGCCAACATGATCTTCTTCTGGTGGCCTGCAGGAAGGAAAGGGACATCAGGTCAGCTCCAGCCCCCAAGGCCTTTGTTTCCTGGCCAAGAAGAGTAGTAGTTATGTCACACACTGGGGCAAAGGCCTCGAGGTTATCCAAACCCTACTGCTGGCATCTACCTGGCTGGGCCCAGCTCCAGCTGGCCAAGACGAGTTCTCAGGGACAGCCAGGAACTGCCCTTTCCAAGTGCTCAGGACATGCCTGCACCTCCCAGCCTGAGGGAGAAAGGGGCATGGGGACCTGGGTGGGAAACTTGGCTGCCCTGGGCCACCCCAGCATGGCAGGAGGGACTCACCCAGCTTGTTGATGCCAATCTCTTGCAGATCCTCCCATGTCAGGTCCGTCACAATGGTGATGGAGTCGTAGCCGTTGTTCACCAGCTTTTTGTGGTACTGGGGCAACCCAATGGCACTGAGCCAGTCCATCAGGTCACCCTGGAAAGAGCACGGAGCCGCTGCTGTGAACATCGAGGAATGGGCTGCACCTTCAGCATCCCCTCCCTGCCCCTGCCCAGGAGACTGTGTTTTTAGGGTGTCTCTGACAGCCTTAATGCAGTCAAAGCCATTGCAGTGTTTATTTACTTACAGACCCCACCCTGTCCTATCCTGGGGTCAGAGAGCTCTGAGAAAAGACCTGGAAAAAGGGGGTGAGCAAAGCCTCAGTGCCAGGGACTCACCGGGATGTAGCTGGGCAGCCACTCAGCAATGCTGAGCTGCCCAATTTCCGTGGAGATCTTTTTCCTGTGGCCTGGTTTGGTCACGCCAATGGCTGTCAGATCCTAACGGGAGCAGAGTGGGGCCATGGTCAGCAGTGGCTCAGGGAGCTTAGGGCAGTGGGTACCCACTGCTGGCAGCTCAGGGTGGGGAAGAACCTGCCTCACCTCTGGGGTCATGCGGCTGATGGTGGGGACATCATAGCCGGCGTTGAGGAAGTTGACAGTGTACGACTCCAGCTGGAACTCACGCAGCCAGTTGTAAATGGCTTCTGCATCCTGGGGAGAGGACGGGACACAGAACAGCCCATGACAGTGGCTGCAGGGGCTGGAAGAACCTGACTGCTCCAGGCAAGATGACAGATCTCCCTGGGCAAGACCCACTTTTCCCCAGTGTCCTCAAGACCCAGTTCCCTGTGTCCCCGGTGCAGTGAGAGCTGGGCTGAGTGCCCCAAACATGGCCCTCTCACTCAGTACACCATCCCCCAGTTGTCCCAGTTACCTTCCCCTCAAGGAGCTGCTCAGGACGCAAGAACTGGTGGGAGAACACTCTGTCTCCAGGGGGGCAGCTGCCTGGGGTCTGGAGGCCCTGTGGCCCTGGCAGAAAGGAGAGAGGAGAACTGTCACAGAGGCACTTAAACAGCGAACAGCCCCTAGGGCTAGGGGGACAGCTGTCCTCAAGGCCCCATGGAGTTGGGACAGCCCTCACCTGCCGGGGAGGTCCCATTGCGTGGCTCTGATCCCAAAAGGTGTTGCTGGAGGTCATCACCAGTGGAGGGCGGAGGCTGAGGGAGAGAAGGAGTGAGTGGAGGAAGGACCCCGCTCTGGAGACCAGCTTTGTCACTCCCCCAGGAGCAGAGTGGGGGTCCCCATGCTGGGCTGCTGGGCACAGCTTCACCCAGCAACAGGCTGGCCCCCAGCAAGAGGTCTGGGCAGGATTTGGCCCAGGGTCTTTTATTATCCTCTCAAGTGACACAGCACATGGCGGAGATGCTGTGTGATGCCAACCACAGCCTCCAGCTCTACTCAAAAAGGCCAGCTGTGCTTTGGGGGACAACTGGGGTCCCCCCAGGGGCATCTCCCTGCTGAGTCCTGGCAGCAAGTAGGTGTTTGGCGTAGGATACTCAACTCCAGCAGCCCCTCCTTTGCTAGGAGGGGGCATGGAAGAGGATGGGCCTCCATCACCAGCCGGAGCCAGCACAGGGAAGCAGCACAGGGGAGCAGGGGCTTGTCGCCCTGGTTTTTCTACTGTTCTGTGTTTTTACTTTTGTAGTAGAAGTTCTCATGCATTTTCTATAAACATAGCTCTTGTTTTTCTAAACGGCCTAGAATGTTTTTAGAGCTTTTAGATTGTTGTTCATTCCTTTCTCCAAGGCAGAGAAAGATGATAGACTATGTTCCTATCCTGTAAAATTGCAGAGGTGTTAACCTCATCTACCAATGTGTGGTTGTTTTAAGAGAGGTATAAAAAGGTGAGAATAAAGGAGGGCAGAGTCCTTCGCCCTGCCGAGTGGTCCTGACCTGCTGTCTGAATCTGCGTGTTCGTGTCCGACACTGCGACAGGGGCTGGTGCCTACCCTGGCATTCTCGATGAGGATGCTGGTGCTCTGCCCATTGGTGCCCTCGGTGCTCTGGCCGCTGCCGGCGCTGCGGATGCTGCCGATGCTGCCCTCACTGCCCACGCTGTTCCTGTCTCCTGCTGCTTGGGGCAAGCAGGGAGCCCGTCAGCAGCACTCCGGGATCAGGGGTGACACAGGGCACAGAGGTCCCCAGCAAGGACCCGTGTGACAACACAGTGATGACAGTAAAAAACAGTCTCCCACAAGATCCCTCCGGCCACAGACAATGCATCAGTTCCCTCCCACCTCCCAGCATGCACAACACAGACAGGGTGACCTGGGCTGGCAAGGGACACATAGAGGGCTGAGACACAGGGAGAGATGGGGCTACTCTAAGGACTCCCCAAAACTCCCTTTTCCTGCATCTGCTTCCTCTCATCTGGCTGTTTCCCCATGGAGAGGTGGGAGGAGAGTCTCCCCCTGTGCTCCTGCCTAGGCAGGGCTGGGAACAGGGGAAGGTCCCCAGCCCCTCTCCCTCCCCAGGTGCTCCCCTGACCTGAGCTGTCAGGGCCTGGGGCCGTCCGGGTTAGGGTGAGGTGGCCAAAGGCCGCTGGGCCGCTCGGGGCTGCCGGGTGTGGACACTCGTCGGGGAGGTGCTGCAGCCCCCCAGCGGGGGCCGGGAGGGCCCCGGGGGGACCCTGGCGCTGCTGCGCGGGTGCCACGCGGGGGACAACCATGCCTGCATTCAAAGACAAAACACGCGTGGTCAGAGCTCATGCAGGAGGCAGGGAGGGGGGCAGAGCTGAGCCACAACCCCCAGATTAGTATCCCACCCATGGCACACCCCCTGAGTCCTTCTCTTCCCCCCTAGCTAGCCAAGGCTGCAGGGCCTGTCCGACAGGAGGTGCTGGGAAGGCTGGGAAGGTTTCACACAGGGGACTGTCCCCAGCGTGCCCAGGATGGCCACTGACCTGTCCGCTTGCTGATGACTTCAGCAATGGAGGGGGGGAAGTATCCAACCCGGTCGGTGCCTTTCTGAGCGTCGTGGATGTGCCCCTTCCATCGGCCATCTGGATGCTGCTCCAGGACCTGCCATGGGACAAGAGGGATGGGGCTGGTACCTGGGGCCATGGTGGGGCAGGGGGATGAGGAGCAGAGAGCACCCTCACCGTGATGATGTCTCCTGCTCGGACATTGAGAGCAGTCGGGTCATGGAGGTTCCAAAAATCCTTCAAAGCTCGGACCTTCAGGATTCCTGATGCCTCTGAAGGCAAGGGACAGAGGAAGAAAGAAGGTGCCAGAGCATAGAGACGGAAGACAGGAGGCCAGGGAGGGCAGAAGGAGAAAGCAAGAGCAAGGAGAGAAGAAAACATTAATTATGCAGGAAGGACTCGATCTCCAGACACTGGCCCACGTGTACGACAAGGCACATGTGAGAGGGGACTGGTTTAGGCTGTTCAGGAGCACTGGGAACCCAGGCAGGTCCCAGGGGAAAGAAGCCCCTCTCAGTGCTGTCCCAACCTCACCTCTCAGCAGCTGCTTGATGTCCTTGCTGGCGTGTGAGGTGGTGAACTGGTTAACGATGTCCAGCGCTGTCTGGTTGTAGGTGTTCCTGATGTTCACGTCAACACCGCCCTGCCCAGGAGGAGACGTGGTCAAGGCCAGATCCCTCCCTGCCACCAGACCCAAGGGAGGCAAGGGACCGAGGGGAAGGGGTGCTGGGTGACCCCCAGGGGCTGTCCCCCCACGCAGCCCCGTCCCCACCGCGCTCACCTCCAGCAGGAGCCGCACCACCTCTGTTTTGCCGTAGAGCGCAGCCTCGTGCAGGGCTGTGCCTGTCTTTGTCTGCTTGTTGATCTCAATCCCGGCCTTCAGCAGCTGCCTGGTAGGAAGGAGGGAGAGGCATGAACAGAAGGACATGGACATCAGGGCCAGGCACTTGGCTGCTTTGCAATGGCAAGGGGACAACACCTTGCATTTGCTTTGGGGACGAGGGGCTGAAGCCTGCAGGAGGAAGGTGTATTTGGGAGGAAGCAGGACTGAAGCCCTGATGGATTTTTCCAGCACAGGGCAAGGAGTTACCTGATGATCTCCTTGTGCCCGTTCTTGGCTGCCAGGTGCAGTGGAGTGGTGTAGTTGGGGTCAGTGGCATCCTTGGATTGTCCCTCCAGCAGGGCGACACACAGATGGCTGTTCAGCAGCAGCTGGGCCACCTGCATGAGACACTGGTGAGCAACACGGTGCAGGTACCCCCACCTGCACCCTCCCTGTGAGGGGCTCATCCCTGGGGCCAGTCCACCACTCCCCATCCTGCCACTCCCTTCCATCCACAGCCTCGGGCTTGGCTGGAGCTAGACAGTGCTTGGCATGGCCACACTATCGTGAGGGGCTGTAAAAGGTCACAACAGCCAGAAATAGTCTTCCCATAATCAGGCTTTTCAGACCAAGCCCTAAAAACCTCCAGTCTCTCCAACCCAGAGCAACTCTCAGCAACTCAGGGCAACTCAGAGGCACAGAGGAGTTATTTTTACTGCCCTGTTTATAGCTGCAGACATTATAGATACTCCAAAAATGGAAACATCCCCCTGGTTCCCTCCCAGAGGGGCACACAACAGTCTGGCTGGCTGTGCTCCAGCCCAAGTGGTGCTGGCTGGGCCAGGGTCTCCCAGAGCACGGTGTGGCCCTGTCCCCCACGAACAGCGCTGGGGACCTGGAGTAGGGCTGGATGCTCAGAGCTTGCTGGGATTAGCCAGCTCAGCCTATCTGTGCTTAACTGTGAGCAAAGCTGCAGTGAGTGGGGGGAGGCTGTGGAGAACCGGGAGCAACAATTCCTGGCTTCTCTCCCAGCCTGATGCTCTCCTGCTGCAAGGTCAGGGGCAAAACCCACGGCTCCCAGGTTCAGGATCTGGCCGTGTCTGGCCATGGGAGGAGGCAGGTGCTGCCTGCCAAGCTCTGAGTCTCATGGTGGAGGGAGAGCTGTCGTGGCCAGACCCAGCGCTTTGCTCCTGGAGGAGCCAGCAGGTTCCAGAGCTGCCCCCAGAGATGCCCCTGGCGCAGGGCAGAGCCCACAGCACCCACCTTCAGCCGCCCGAACTCGCAGGCCAAGTCCAGCGGGGTTTTCTTCGCCTTGTTGATGAGGCAGGGGTTGGACTGATGCTGGAGCAACATCTCCGACTGCGGGGGAGCAACGTGGTGCAGGGGGCTCAGCATCACCCCACAGCCCTGCCTCCCTCCCACCCGGCACGGTGGGGTTTGCCCCCACCCATGTACCCTAGAGAGCCCCGGGGAGGGCACATGGGTGGCTCTGGGCTCTCACTTACCACCTCGTAGTGGCCATACTGCGCCGAGAGGTGCAGTGGGATCTGCCCGTCCAGCGAGGCCATGTTGACAGAGGCGGCGGCGCGGAGCAGCACCCGCACGGGCTCCACACGGCCCTGCCATGCTGCGTAGTGCAGGGGCCGCATCCCTGTGGGCAGCGGGGCTCAGCAGGGCTGGACACGGCCCCTGGCCTGGTGCAGGGGGCTGAGCTGGCGGCCGGAGGGGCTGTGCCCGGGGGTCACCTCTTACCATTGCTGTCCTTGATGTCGACGGTGGCCTGTGCCTCCAGCAGCAGCGAGATGAGGTCCAGGCTGCCACCCAGGGCTGCGTGGTGTAGCGCTGAGAACCTGTGACACAAGGTAGGGCTCAGCCCGGCCTCCAGCCCCACTGTGCTGTCCCCACAGCCACTCCCTGCACAGGGACATAGGCTGAGGGCTGGGATTGTCACTGGCTGTTCATGGCTATGTCCTCCCTGATTCCCCACCCCCAGTGCCTCAGATTCCCCATAGCAAAACATTGATAAATCCCTCCAAGCTGTCTGTGCCCCAGCGCTCAGGAAGGATGCAGGCACATTGTGTACCTTGGGAAACCCCAGGGAGAGGAGTCCCTCATCCCATGCCCTCTGTTGGGGGAAACAGGCAGGATGGAGGGAGATTTATCTCCCCTCTCCATAGAGCAGCCAGGCAGCCTCAGCGCTGCTCACAGTATCCGGCAAACACATCAGCCCCGTGGCCACTCCTGCCCCCTCTGCCAGCTGCTCCCTCCCCACGCCAGCAGGGCTGCCAGGAGCCCACGGCAGAGTGTGGGAGGCCGCTGGTAATGAAAGAGCCCAGTGTCTTGGGGCTGTGAAAGGGGCCTGTCTGCCTGGCGCTCCCCTCGAGCCGTCACATGAAGGGCCAAGGCCAAGCGAGGGGTCCCTGTGCCACCGAGGATTAGCCCATGTGCCGCTCCAAGGGACGTGGGGGCTCCTGACAGCACCAGCATGGGGCTCCGATGGGCTCTGCAGTGTCCAACCCAATGCTGTGGATGCAGCTTGTTCAGCACAGCTCTCATCATAACCTGCAGTCCCAGAGCATCCCCAAATCCCTATGCAAGTTACTGTTGAGACTGTGCAAGTCTGAACACTAACCCCAGCAGAGAGGGCTGCTCCCTCCTCCAGTACAGCCACCATGTCCCTGAGCCACAGCAAAACCTCTGCCTCAAATGGGGGGGGTACAAAAGCCCCCTGACTCAACCCTGTGGGGTTCCACTCTGCCCTGGGGTGGCTGCACAAACCCACGCTCACCCACCCCATCCTCTCCAAGCCCTGAGCAAGGTGATGCTGAGGACACCACCAGCACCATGGCTCTCCCAGGACACACACTGCCACCGCCATGCTCGTGTTTCACCTCCCCATCCTCCCCTTCCTGTGCCCCAGCGAAACCCAATGCCCTGCCTGTGTCCCTTGGGCAGGGAACAGACCCTTTACCCCAGTTCCCACCATGAGCCCTCCTGGAGCTGCCCAAGCACAAATCCTGTGCCTTATCAGAATTAGATCATTGCTTCTATTATTAAATTCTTTTACTATTAAGCTCCATCTGCACAGTATTATTTTAAGATGGAGTTATGCTGCAGGTTCCCAACCCCCCGCCGGCCTGTTAGGACTCATCATGGACACCTCTTCCTACAGAGTCCTCCAAAAGAAAACATGTAGAAATTAGGTACAACAACAGCACATAAAAACAATGCTAATGACTGACAGGTCAGAGTTAATTCACTAAGAATAATGCGCTTATTTAATTTATGGGCTTTTGTGGTTTCTTTAACTCTCAGTACCCAGCTTATTAAGTACTTGGATTTTGGAAGTGATGAGCTACACAAATATGCTGTGGTCACTTGGCAACCTCATCTTTTCTTTCTTTAACTCCCCCCAAAAGAATGGGATTTTGCTTTTGGGATATTAAACAGAGGCATGAGCACATGCAGGTGCTGAGGCTGGCTGAGTCCTCCTCTGGGCTTCAACCAGGGGGACACAGGGCACTGGCTGGACATGCTGCCATCCCTATTCACCCCCACCCCTACAGAGGGGGACACAGAAGGGATTTATGAAGGATTTTCAGGATGGATTGAGCACAGCCCTCAGCTTAGATCCAGGCAGGCATTGCCTCTGCCAGGCATCCCTGGCCCTGGGATGCTGTTGTGTTCTCCAGCTCCCCTGGAAAGCTGTATGATACCCTGAACTGCAGGACTGACTGGATACTGGGGAGAGGAGCCCATTCGGGCTGGCAGCAGCACCCAGCACCCTCCAGGGGAGCACTCACCCGTCCGCATCCTGGTAGTTCACATTCAGGCGCTTGGCAGATCCCAGGAGCTCTGCAGAGACAAGAGGTGAAGGTCAGGGCAGGAGGCAGAACCTGCAGGCCCCCAGGCCCCCAGAGGAACCCCATCCCACAGCCACACCGACCTCCCAGCGTGCAGAACAGTGCCTGACCCATCCCGAGGGTCTCTCCTCTACTATCCTCTACCTCCACGTTCACCTCCACGAACCCTCAACGGGCTGACCCAGCTCGAGCTCAGCACTTTCCTCCCTCCACCTCTCCTGCCCCATCTTTGTGTGCCCCCGGGATGGGTTGGACCCCGCAGCTCCTGCCATCCTGGCTCAGCAGAACAGCGTTTCCCTCCCCTTTATAGGCACTGACACCCCAAAACTGCTGAGTGTGGCCATTCTGCCCCCCACTCACTCCCTGTGCCCGCCACTGCCACTGAGGCCTGGCCCACAGACCACATGGTTGGCATTTTTATGGCCAGGGCAGAGGCTGAAGCTTCCAGCTGTGAATGCAAGGATTGTGCTACCTCAGATATCCCCATCCCCCTGCCCAGCCCTCCCTCCCCTTCGGGGACCTAAGGATTGTGCCACCTCGGATATCCCCATCCCCCTGCCCATCCCTCCCTCCCCTTCGGGGACCACTGGGCAGCAGAGGATGCTCAGCCCACCCTCAGCACAGCCTCACACCCAGTGCACCCCCAACTCCCTGCTCCTTCCTGCAATTAATTCGAATGGATTCCTTCCTCCCACACAGAGGGGACATTTTATTCTTCACTGAGGAGTTGAGAGCGGATTAACATCTCTGGAATTCATCCGCCAAGTCAAAAAGGAAAGAAAGGGGAAGGTATGTGGGGGGCCAAAAAATACCACCGCTCCTCCTCTGCCCTTCCAGGCAGCCCCATCGCCAAGCCAGGGAGGATTAAATGCTTTGAATGGTTTCTGTGCTTTTTCCTACGGAAAATCAAAGTCCGAGTGCCAGGCTCCAAGCCTGGGGTAAAACAGCTGTTCAAACCCCCCTCTAATGTGGTTGGTCTTGGGGAAGAAGCCCCCTTCCTCACAGCCAGGTAGATCTCCGGGGCTGAAGATCCCTCTCCTTTTCCTTCCTCTCTCCTTCTCAATTCCCTTCTCTTCTCCCTCTCTCCCAAGGTCTCTGCCCATCTTGCATGGCAGATCCCATACAAAGCCATACTGGCTGTGTGACCCCTCTGCTGGAAAAGGGCTGAAGAGGGGCTGGCTCATTCATCATGCAAATGGATAATTAAAGGAAACCAAGGACCGGGGTGTTCATTACTGCAATTTACAGTGTTTTGTAAACAGCCTAATTAACACAAAATAGGCTTGGAGTGGCTGCTGGTGAAGGACTCCTCAGACACAGCTGAGGGGATCGGGACAGGATCACCCTAATTACCTCTTCCAGGGACTGTTTGTCTTCGAGCCTCAGCCACCAATCCAACAGCCCTTCCCAAAGGAACTGGCTCCCAAAGCACTCAGCAGAACTCCCACTCTTCCCTCCCAGCCCCAAGAGCCCAGGATCCAGGATCTTCATCAAGGACAAGTCGCTTCCCTTGACCTCAGCAGCCAGAAAAAATAACATTTCACTTGTAAATTGGCCACTTCTGATCCGAGTTCTGGAGCAACCGTAACCACTGGAATTGCTCCCACCATCTGCAGCTCAAAACTGCCACCGGAAAAGGGTGGGAAGGGGAGGAGGAAGAAGAGTCCTTACCCAGGGGAGGAGGGGCAGACCCTGAATGATGACCACTGGGAGTGCAATGCTGGGAAAAGAGAGGGGCTGGATGGAGATGCCCAATGAACACCAGCACCTCCAGAAGAGGCAGAAGCGTTCTGCCCCTGGGGGCTGGTCCTGGAGTTGAGCAACACCCACTATTCGAAGAGGGAGAGCTCACCCCAAAATCCCATCCCTAACCCCACCTTCAAGGGGACTGAGCTGGCCAATGGGGTCCAGTAAGCAGGGCTGGGATGTCCCAGGACATGGTGGGTGTCCCTGCCTGCTCCCAGGCAGCTGTCAGCATCCACATCTTCCTGAGCAACATTCCTCAAATTTGTTCCCTGCTGCAGCAGCCCAGCCAGGGCAGGACACAGGGCAGGACCACACAGACACGGTGCGGGTGGCTGAGAAAGCAGCAGGTCACAAATAGCAGAGCCAGGAACAGCGTTCCCTTTGGGGGTCTTCCTAAATGCTTGGATCCACCTTGGGCAGGAAGGGAAAGAGTTCATGCCCAGTTTGCAGCTGGGTAGGTCATTGCTTGGAGAGCTGGAGGGTTTGCAGCACGGCTGGAAGGTGAAGTGTGGGTGGGAAAGCGTCTGGGTACCCCAGCACAAAGGCACAGGAAAGGAGAGGAATGGAGGGATGGAGGGGAAGCAGAGCACAGCCAGGCAGCTGGGACCCCTCCACCAGTGCTGTCCTGCTGCACAGCCTCAAACTCCAGGGACAGGAAGGCAGCTGATGGGACATTTCCCTGCATCCCCCTTCCTCATTCCATCCATGTGCTCCTTTTGACCAGTTCCCCAGGTTTTCCCCGCATTTTTTCAGCCCCTTCTCTCCCTGTTGGTGCCCAGGCTACCCATCCTTTTCCACACAGATGTTTTGGAGCTCAGCAGAGGCTGGGCCAAGCTATTCCCAATCCCATAGCCCTCCCAGACTGACCTGTTCAGCACTGCAGGGGACTGCAAAGCTGGGCTGGGAAAGGGCTGCAGGGTTAATCCAGCTACAGCACTGGGATGGTGTGGCCAGATCCTTCCCAGCCACATCATCACCCTCTCTGGGTTTGCACTGAGGCAGGGGCACTTTCAGGCCTGATCCGCAACCCCCACTCCCCACCAGGAGCACACTCATACCCCGGGAAGAAGAACACGGACCCAGTGCTGAAGTACAGCACACCCTGAAGGGGTTATTTCCAGGGAAAACCAAGCTTGGTGCACCCCAAGGGTTAACTCCAGCCGTGGGCTCCCCCTGCCCGGCCCTGCTCCCCTGCACGACCCCTGCGAGGGGTCCCGCCAGGCTCCCAGCCCGCTCCGCCCCGGCCCCGCCGCGTTCCCCGGCGCCTGCCCGGACAGGACGAGGCTCCGCAGCGCAGGGCCGGGCCTGAGCGAGGCCTCGAGGGAGCCAGCGAGCTTCTGTGCGGCGTCTGGCTGCCAAACGGCAGCGGGAAGCACCTCCGGAACGCTGCGGCAAATTGCTTACAAATGTCGGGCCGGCCGCCGGCAGTGGCGAAGGCAGCGCTGCCGCCCAGCACCAGATGGGGCCGGGACCCTCATCCCCGGCCGGGACGCTCATCCCCGGCACGCCCCGGCTCCGGCCCTCGGCCTTTGGATCCCCACCGCGGCACAGCCCCGCACGGCGCATTCCCAAGCAGCCTCCTTTGCCTGTACCTGTGTTGGGCTGCGCTCCCATGGCGAGGATGCCAGGCTGGGCTGGGCTCCTCGCGGGGTGCAGGGGGCGGCCGGCCGGGGCGGGCACCTCACCCGCCGCGCTGGCAGCCGGCCCGGCACAAACCCGTATTTACCCCCCCGAGGCACTCGCCTGGCGCCGGCTGTGCCGGCTGCATGGAGCCAGGCGTGCCCTCGCCCGGCCCAGCACCCCGGTGCCAGCACACCGGACACCCTGAGGCACCCCCTGCCCGCCAACGGAGAGCTCGTTCCTGCGGGGACACCCGTGAGCTTCACCCCGAGATCTCGGAGA
Source organism: Eulacestoma nigropectus (assembly GCA_013397775.1). Classification (NCBI taxonomy): domain Eukaryota; kingdom Metazoa; phylum Chordata; class Aves; order Passeriformes; genus Eulacestoma; species Eulacestoma nigropectus. The sequence continues at coordinate 498,643 of VZTE01001011.1, forward strand.
CGGACACAATCCCTCCGAAGCGCTCCTTGGGAAGCAGTGACACGTGCTTGCCTGGGTTTGGCTGCGGAAGGAAATGCCCAAATATCCCGTGGAGTCCTGCCCTTTGGAGACTCCTGCCCTGGCTCTCACACGGGAGTCAGGCTCCAGAAGGCAGTTCTTTTGCTGTGACCTCCCGCCGGTTTTGTCCACCCAAGGCAGCCACAGCAGAGCTCCAGCACTGCAAGACTTTGTTGCTGTGCAGGAAACACAGATCCGTAACTGGAGATCCACCTCCTTGCCAGAGACGCTGGGAAAAACACCCCTTTCTGCTGGTCCTGTGTCACAGACTCTCATCTCATCCCCTCGTCCTGGGAAAGCACATCCCCACACTGCTGGCTGCACCCCTGTGCCATGAGCCTCTCTGTGCTGTAGGTCTGAGCATCCCATTGTCATGAACATCCACCCCAAGTGTCCCTGTACCATGAGCATCCCTGAATATCCAGTCCTGAGCACCCCTACACCGCCTGCTACGAGTACCCTGCATGGAGGAAAGCCCTGCAAGGGCACTGCAGGAACACCATCCTGCTTCCCTGGGCAGTGGGAGAAGGACTGTGTGCATTGGACATACCAAATACATGCACATATCCTCTTGGGAAGAGGAAATCCACCCGAGGACTGTCACCACTAAGTCAATACACCAGCTGGAGGAGCTAATCAGCTGCTATCCTGCAGAGCACCAGCCGTCTCCAATGGTGGTGGCAGCCTCTGGAGCTGGAGGCGGCAGGAGGTGGCAGCTTCACCCAACCTGCCCTGTGATGGCGCGGGGTGGCCCCGCCTTGGCATATGGTGGGTTCGTGCTGGGGCTCAGGACAGACTCACTGTCTTGGCCAAAATCGAGACCCAAAGAGGTGATGTCCATCCCTCTTCCGCAGGAATCGTCCTTCCCTGTCACCTCTCCGTCCACAGGCACGTCCGCTGTGGCCACCCACACCCGGCTCCTCCCTCTGCAGCCTCCCAGCAGACCAGCTGCTTCAGGAGCAGTTTCCCAATAGGTTCAGAAGAGATTCACCCACCTCAACAGGGAAGGAGTTCAGCCACAGAGATGTTAAGAAACTCAACCAAAGCTGCCCAGCCAGCTCGGAACAGAGGCTGGGTGAGAGCCAAAGGCTCCTGACCCTAGCTCTCTACTGCAGCCACCAGCTGCAACCCAAACACCGAGCCCAGCGCTGTGCCTGGCTCCCCAGACAGGGGCTCCCCTAATTCCCCCGTGGTGATGGTGGGTGAATTTGGCTGCCAAGGTGCTGCTGCCTGGGATACCTGGCTGAGCACCCATCCCTGTGCCCAATGCCATGGCTGTCCAAATGCCACAGGTGTCCAAATGCCATGGGTGCCTTCCTTGCCCACAAATAGCCCGTGCCAGGTCTGAGGCTCCGCAGCATCACCGAGGATGGGCTCCCCACCAACGCTGGCAAACAGGTCCCTCACCAAGCCAGGCACTGTGGGGTTGGTGTGATTGGGGTAAAGCCATTGGGTTAACTGGCAGGGATGGGGAGGCTGCAATCAAGGAGGCAGATTCCCGTCAACAGAGAGCAAATGGCAGTGACATGAGAGAGGCTGGGAGCCCCTTATTGTCCCTACACCAACACCTGGCAACTCCTCAAGAGTAATTGGCATTTTCATCCCTTGAGAAACCTACCAAACCCTGGACCAGATCAGGGCCCTGCCTGCTCTGACACTGCACAGGCTGCAGGACAGCTGTCACACCAAGGCTCCTGGTTTCAGCAGCCTGGAATAACCTCAGCAGGTGCAATAACCTTCCAAGAGCTGAGCTCTGGCTGGCTCCTTACAGCATCCTGAGGCTAGACACAGCACCCCTGTGCTGTGAGTATCCCTGCACCTAATGCTCGTTTCTAACCTCAACACAAGCCACCATTTACCTCTGGCTGGAGCCCCAAATCTTAGGACTTACAGCCATGCAGAGCCCAAGCTGTTCCTGTCACCAACTTGTCTCTGCTGATGGCATGCTGGAGTCTCCTCTGGCAGCTTGGCCTCCTTCCTCATCTCCTTCTTAAAGCAATCCTGTCCTGCAACATGTTCAGATACAATGGTGGATGATGGTGAAGGCAGGTGATGGCAAAGGCAGAGGAGTTTGAGAGGTCCAAGGATCTGCCTTCCACCCCGGGCTGGGCTGGAGGCCCACCACAGGCAAAGAGGGATAGGGCAACAGGACCGTGGAGTCAACTGGGAGCCTTTTTCCTTCTTTGGAAAAGGCTGGGAGTCTTTTTTTCCAGGGGAAATCAAACATTTAAGGTTTTTTAAGAGGCTGGCAGCAGGTGAGACATCGGGCAGCATCCCTACATAGCACAGATGTTGATCACTCACCCCCAGCCCAGCCACTCCAGGACCCCCATCCAAACCCCCAATTCCCCCCTTCTGCTTCCCCTCACAAGCAAAGCAGGAAAAAACAGGCAGTTTGTTCAAAGGGAAGGCTCCCAGAACAATGAAAGGAAAAGCAGAATCGGAAACCCCGTCTCCAATCCACACAGCTGGGAAGAAGGTGCAGCTCTCAGCTCTCGACCCCAAGGTTTGATGGCCACAGGGGACAGAGGGGACAAACGCCAAGTGGGGAAAAGAGCATCACAGGAGTCCTTTGGGGCTGGATTCACCCCTTGCAAAAGCCAAACGTGCTCCTGCTCCACGTTTCAGGCCCTCAGAAGGATTTCAGCTGGGGTGGAAGGAATGGTGCTCGCTCCCCTTCTCCACAATAATTTGTGGGTTTGTAGTGGCTGCCTACCCCAAAGTGATGCAGCCCAGCCCAGCTCCCCTGGCCAGGAGGAGTGGTAACATCTCTTTCCCACAGTGCCGAAATTGCATCCCCCAGCCCCATCCAGGATGGAAACAGCTGGGAAAGGCTTCGGGTGGGGGAAGCCAGGCTGCTCCTTTGGAGATACAAGGGATCCTTTCCCAGCTGGCTGGGGAAACGCGTTACCGGGAGGTGAAGTCACCGTCCCTGCTGGGACCTGGCTATTCCGCTCTCCAGGATATGAACTCAGAGGAGCTGTATTTGCCCAGGGAAGAGGTGGAGCCTTTTCCATTTCCCCTATCCTTCCGAAAGGACAGGACGCCTCCTGAGCGGGAAGAGATGGGCCGATAGCGGTGGGGGCCAGCGGCCAAGTGCAAGCACTGCCTGAACCTGCACCGGGCACTCCCTGGGGCCAAAGGCCATCCCTGGGCTGTGGGACACGGGGACCAGCAGAGCATCAGCTCCAGCATTAGCAATGCACCTTAGCTCACGTCCAACTGGTTCCCTGGAAGCCAAGGAAGGGCTATCCGAGATACCCTGGCAAAGGGGCTGCACCTACAGACACTCTCAGTGTTGTCATTAATGCCATACCCAGCAAATGGTGCATTAAAATAATCTGTGGTGGCTGTGCTGCACATTGACAAGGGCAGAAATAACACAAAAAGCACTTAGAGAGATTAGGAGAACAAACCCAGGCAGATTCAACCTGGGAAAAATGCAGATTGCAGCATCTGGGGAGAAATAATCCAACCGGCAGCAGGTCAATGGGAGGAAGAAAGAGGGGAAGCAGGATGTGGGGGGGATGGCGAGAGGAGCAGTGTGAGAGTGGGCACGGAGGGAGCTGCTGGTCAGGAAAACAGCCTCAGCAGCCCTGCATGGGGGGATGCTGCTTCCCAGGGTGCCATCTCCCACTGCGTATTCTGTTGCTTCCTGGGGTACCATCTTCCATCACATACCCAGGGCTGTGAACAGAACAGAGGCTTACAGGGGACATGAGAGATGAGCGACAGGAGCCAGCAGCGAAGGGCTGGCCTTGCATGGGAAGATTAGGGCAGGTCAGTAAACCTGGATTAGCTGAGCAACAGTTAATTAGGGAGGGCGGACAGGGACGCAGCAACCCAGCAACCCACCTACACCTGGAGGGGTTTGACGCTCCAGAGCAGCACGTACCTATTTATTTTATGGTTCTAACAATGAGCCCCAGATAAAAATTAGAGCAGCCAACAGTGGCCAGCAAAACCCTGTGGGCTCAAGGGAGAGCAACGAGGATCCAGCTCCTACATTGTAGCTTGGAGGTTGCAGCAACCATGCAGCTTCCAGGGGAAGCAGGGCAAGGCTGAGGCTGGAGGACTGGGCTGCCACAGCCCTATGGCACCGTGTCCCCATCAGTGCCAGCCCCACGCCCGCACATGGCAGCTTGGCACCCAGGAGCTGCTCCAGCCGGTGGAGCCAGTACTCAAAGCACACATCGATGCGGAGGCTGGAAATCCTGTGACATCCTCCTCCTTTGGCCCCAGGGAAGCTGCCGTGCACCTGGAGCAGGCGCTGCCAGGGCGGACGGAGCGGCTGTCCCCACCCTGGCTGCGCTAATCTGGGCAAGGCACACACAGGATGGGAGGGGAGGCAGCGGGAGGTGAAGCTGTTCGCTCGAGGTCACCCAGAAGGTCGATGGTTCAAGTGCCGCCACTCCTTCCCGAGGCTGCGACACGGCTGGGAACTGAATTTTACTCAAAACTCCCCCCTCTCGCCAGCAGCCCATGGGCAATCAGCCATCAGCAGCCCGGGACTAACCTCAGACGGCTGCTGGCAGCCAGAGTTCGGAGTCACATGGTTAAAAATACCTTGCGGATGCCTTTCCTCAACTCTGACCCTGCAAGCCAGTGCTGCCGCCAGCCTCACTCGGGGATGTGCCAGCGGGGTTCCCCAGGACGGTCACAGCCTGGGCTGTGCAGAGACGTGGCAGCCGCTGCCCGGGGACTGCGTTTTCCTCTCTAAGAACCAAGGATTTCCCCTTCTGGGGGGCTGCTGACTATGTTCTCCATTGCCAAACTGAAACAAGAGGCTGAGCTTCCTAAAGCTGCCTTCCAGCAAGCGATGCCTGGGCTGTCTGGCTACCTCTGAACTGCAGCCTGGATCTCAGCAGCTTCAGCAAAACGCCTCCTTCCCTCCGGGACAGAGCCAAAATGTGGCCTCTGGTTCCTGCCAGTCTCAAGGGATGCTGGATGGGTGACTGCTCCTGCAGATTCCGTGGTGCTGCAGCCATTTGTGGCGTCTGCACTGGGAAAGAGCGTAAAGATCTCACCCAGCAGTGGCTGCTCAGCTCCCAAGCCACGATGGACGGGAGGGATCCCTCTCCAAATCCCTTCTCCAGTGATGGTGAGGACGCAGAGGGCACCTCACTGTTCCCATTCCCTGTGCAAAGGTCACCTACCAAAACACATGGGAACTGACTGGCTGCTCCATGCTCCTGCAAGTGGGAGTGGGAGAGGGGTGGGTCCATCCCCAGCAGGCACGGGCCAATCTCCCTCCAGCCTGGGACAAGCAGCCTGAGAGAGATGGTCCTGCTGCCACTCTCTCCTTTCTCTCCCAAGGCAGGGAGGGCAGCATGGTGTTGTCCATGCCCAGAGTGAGCGCTTTTTCCCAGGTGGATCAAACCCTCTAACTGCCTGCCTGCATTTCTGGCTGGCTGGTCAATGCCATAGTGGGAGAAGCCATTGCCAAAATCCTGCCAAGCATCTGCCCAGTGCCTTAGCTGGATTGGGGTATTTTCATGCAGCTGTGGCAGTGAAGGATTTGCGTGGGATCCTGGTCCACAGTGGGATTCCATATGCAGTGGACAGGAGAGGGACATGACAGCTACATGACCAGGATGTCCTGCTCCACCCTGCATGTCCCCACACGGAAGCAGCAATCGCTCAGCAGCTGGTGACAGTCTGTGTCCTGGGAGAGGCATCACCCCTTCCTTGTCCTGGAAGCAGGAACCTGCCCCAGGACCCTGCACCCACCTTGCCATCCCCTCTGGGCCCTTGGTGACTGCGGAGTTATTCTGGGCACCGCATTCCTGACCCCCTCCCCTCGTCCCAGCTGCTCTGGGGCCAGCAGGGAAGGCAGCGGGTTCCTCCCATTGCCCAGCCCGGACGCCAGAGTCAGGCAGCAGCTGCTTGGGGACCAGCTGGGGACAAAGGCGACGCCGAGCAGCCCCATCCCCCCACGTACCTTGGAAGGGACAAGGGCTGATTTACAGCAAGCTCAAAGGCATCACAACACAACACCAAGAGAAAAGGAGGAGCTGGATCTGAGGACCTCCAGTCCATGGGCTGAGCTCTGGTCAGCAGCTCCCCATACAGGGATCAGGAAGGGGTTTAGGGGCAGCACATCAACACCTCTCACCCCACAAAGAACAGGCCCACCTCAGCACCAGAGGTAAGCAGAGGCAACATCCTTGGCTCCTTATCAAACCAAGGTTGTGCCCAGCTTCCCGCAGGGACCCCGCTGCCTGCGGGGACCCCTCTGCCAGGTCAGCCCCCTCCATCCCAGCCCTGCCTGGGCGCTCCCCACACCCCGCCCCGACGGAGCGGTGGTGGGACACAAGCCAAGGCCTGCCCGCTCCCTGGACCCCTGCCGGGAACCCGATCTGTTTACGCCTTCCTAGTGTGGCGGGTGCGTGTCGGGAACAGTCCCAGCAAGCCCGACTTGGCGGCGCAGGCAGGACGTGGGAGCGAGCCCTGAAACCCCCACCTGCTGCCCCGCAGCATCCTAAGGGGGGTGCGGGGAGAAAGTGGGGGGAGCACAGGGAAAAATGGGACCCTCCTGCCTCCATCAGCTCCTTTTTGTAGGAAAAGGCACCACTTCATGCTCTGTGCCACCCCTCCTGCAGCATCCCATGCCCCTCACCCCGGTCATGAGATCATGGTGGGTTGCTCCATCCCCAGGCCTGGCAGGGAACAGCTTTCTGAGCTGTGGCAATCCTTCTGGGAAAGCCCTGGGAGAGGCAACCAGCCCTGGAAGCTGCATGTCCTTCCCTGGAAAATGAGGTACTGTTTTTGCAGGTACGTGGCCAGCAACACATGTGGGCACAGGGGGCTGATGGCCACATGCCGGTCCCTGTCCCAGGGTCTGGGTTGTCCCCCACTGGGGCTGAGAAGAGGCACCCACCTGCACTGCTTCTGGGAGGAGATGTTCATCCAGGACCACTCACCTGGTGTGAATTCAGTCCCACAGAGCCACAGGCATTTGGAGCAGGCTGCAGTGGGACAGAGTAGAGCCATGACTTTGGGGACTCGGAGCTGGACACCTGCACATCCACACCAGGTTTGGGGTGGAAGGAACAGAGAAGCAGCTCCAGGATATCCATGTGCTGCTAAATATAACCAGTGGGACAGATGCTCCAAGACAGGGAGTTTCCTGCACCTCGACACTGTTGAGGAGGAAACTGAGGGCTCTCCCAATGCTTAAGTAGCTCTTGAGGTTTGGAAACACAGAGCAGGGTCAGAGGCAGCACCTCAGTCTGTGTAGAAGCCTCCTTCCCTCTAAGGAGGAGCGTCTCCCTTCTTCTTAAGCCAGCAGGATTAGCAGGTACTGGTTCAGGGAAGCCAGGAGGACTCATGAAGCCCTTCCCATCTGTGTCAGCCCCACAAAACCAAACCAGAGCTGTTTCAGACCAACCAGAGCAGCCTGGCCTGCAGCCCAAAGCAATCCCTGGGCCATGGCCATGCTGGACCCCACGCTGCTGGCCAGACTCACCGTGTCCCTGTGTCTCCCTTGTAGGCAATGATTAGCCACCAGGGAGGACTCTGGCCCCTTTTGGAGGCCATTGAGGCAAGTGGTTCTCACTGGCCTGTCCATGGTGGGACACATCCTGGGTTCCTGAGGAGCCGCACAGGCTGTGAGTCGGGTGTCCTGCCCAGGGAGATAGGACACCCATGGAAGGGGAAGATCCATGGGGCTCCCAATCCCCAGTCTGCATATTGCTGTTTGCACCCAGTTCACCTCCAGCTGGAAACCCCCTTCTGGCTTATCCACGCCTGTCCTGGCAAAGAAACAAGGTGATGCCTCACAAGAGGCTGCTTGAGGGGGAGAGTGAGGCAGGCAGCCCCTGGGATCGATGCTCCATGGGGACCAAGAGGCACCTGCAGAGGGGGTGGCAGAGCCTGAGTGAACCTTGCTGCTGGGGACACCTCGGTGACAGGCACCTGATGCCCTTGCCGTGCTTACCAACTCCCTTCCAAGCAGACAGGACCTTACACAACCAGCCGTGCCCAGCATTATGAAATCCCAGGAGTTTTCACCCCTCCCGGCACAGCCGCCCACCTCAGGTGGCTGAGCCAGACCCAGCTCCCGGGATGACACCGGGGGAGGCCGGAGCAGGGGTCTGGGCACGGCAGCAGCGCCGGGGGCCACGTGCTCCCTGCGCAGCCTTGGCTGGGGCCCGTGGGGAGCGGCACTGGCAGGGCTTGGCGGAAGCGCAGCCGGACGTGTTGCACCAGGCCTGGGATGCTGCGGGAGCCGCATACCTGCCTCGCGCAGGTTCTCCCTGCTCCCTTATCTTGCCATCGCAGCCCTGCTCGCTTGCAGCTCTGGCCTTTCTCCCTGGGGTTGCAAACGGCTCGGGGTGGCTGCGCACCTAGCCCGGGCAGCATCCCGCAGGAGAGAGGGATGGGCCAGAGTATCCAGCCCTTCCCTGGGAGGGTAGAGATCATCCCGACAGAGCCATTTCCAAGCAGTTTGGGCATCTCCAGACAGGTCTGTGACTCACCAGGACACCTCGGCAAGGCCTGGGCGATATTACAGCCCCAAGGTTCAAACAGATCCCTCCCTCTCCATCCCAGGCATGATTTTTTAGGGAAGCCAAGACGGGATTTCGGGGGAGCCGGAATGCTCGCAGCTCCTCCCCACCCTCTCGCTTGCTAGAGCAGCCAGAAAAAAAAAAGGTGGTTTATTGTTATTTAGTTTCTTGCCCCTTTCATACTCCTTTGCCGGAGTTTTTGCCAGCGGCAGGCCCCGGGTCTGGCAGGGATCCAGGACAGCCGAGGCGCTTTTAAAAACAAAGCAGGGCGCGTGCATGCACACACACACGCACGGCCTCCAACCCCGCTTTTAACTCTTGCTGGAGCGATGCTGGTGGAAGCATCCATTTCCAGCAGGAATCCATCTTACACGCCGTCCTTCGCCACTTGGATCCAACAATTCACCTCCCACCTTCCCAGAAAAACCTCCTTGCAGCACTGGGATCCTGACAGAGATATGGCAGAAGTGATGCTGGTCATTGTCATGGTCCACCAGCTCCCTCCTGGAACCAGGCGAGCTAGAAGATGGAATGCCTGTGCTGGCAGTGTCCTTGCCACGTTCCCTTTCTCCAGCCCTGGGGAGCACCGTCCTGGTTATGCCCGTGTGCTGCTGGCAGCCAGGCACACGGTGTCCCAGGGCTCAGGGCTGCCCTCCCTGTCTGCCTGCAAGCTGTCATCTGAATTGTTTCCCGTGTTTCTGGGTCAGACAGCCAAAACGGCCTCTGCAGCCCTTGGGAAGGGGCAGCTGAGCCCCCTGGTCTCGGCTGAGTCACCAGGAAATGCCCAAGGGATGGAAATTCCCCTCCTGTCCCAAACCTCAGCCTCCTGCTATGACACTGGGGATGGCTGCCAGCCTGGCTCCATCCATGGCCCTGAGGGACCTTCACATTTCCAGGAGTTCCAAGATTCCCTGGGATATCCCAGCGCTGTCTGGCTATCTCCAAAGGACGGCAGCATGGCCTGGAGCAGGCTCAAAAGTCCCCACATTCATCCCCTTCCCCAGAATTAGCCTGGTTTTCCCCCCACTCTTTTACAGAGACAAGAAGTCAGCTGCAGTGGCCCAGGCTGACAGCAGGGACCACAGGCTGCCCTGCCAATGGGTGTCCAAAGGCTGGGGACAAAAATACAGGGACAGGAGGAGATGTGGAGATGTGAACACAGAGAAATGGGGTGCAGAGGAGCAGGGGCTGGGCCCGGGGATGCCCAGCACAGGCTCCTCCATCTCCCCGTGTGACACTGTTTGCTCGTGCCTTAACTCCTGCACTCAGCACAGTGACGCTTTCCCTGGCTCCGGGCGCTCCGGTGGCAGCCGGGCCCCTTTCCAAACACAACACCCGCTGGAGCCCAGCTTTGAAAACCAACTGTCCCTTCACTCCTTCCGCTCCCCATGCGGGGCTTTTCCTTCCCAGCGACAGAGGTGGGAACGCCAGGATGCGGATGGGAAAACCCACCCAGCAAACACTGGGCTACCAGAGGAGACCCCCCCCTTCCAGGGAGGTCGGGAGCCACAGGAGGAGGAAGAAAGGATGGACCCCTCCTTGCCACGGAGCTGCAGCCCCACCACCATCCAGCCCCGTGGCTGCCACACTCTCCGGAGCCTTTGAAGCCTCTTTTCTCCTGCTCCCACCACCCACCCACCGCAGGCTGGTTCAGGAGCAGGTCTGGGCACGCTGTGGGGTGGTGGGGTCCCCGGCACGGGGCCGCCGCCAGCCCAGCTCCCCGGGCACAGCGCCTTGCCCCGCTCCTGGCTCAGTCCCGGAGGAAGAGGGAGTTTTGCCCGTTTCGGCAGAGTTTCTCGGCGTCTCTCCGCAGGCGTGCCCACAGCCTTTCCAAGCCGGAGCGCGGCTGCGGAGCCGGTCCGGCCCGTCAGACCTACAGCATGCGGGGAGAGGAGGGGAGGACACAGCCAAGGACGCTTTGGGAACTCATCCTCGAAACCTGGGCTTCAAGGGACGTGGCCAGGGCCACACTTGTGCTCGGTGGCAGAGCCAGGTCTAGCCGCCTGCCCTGCCTGGGGCAGGACTGGAGTGGGAAAGGTGCCCAGGCACCCCTGCACCACTGCCAGCAGATAAAACCATCATGTGTAACAGAGCCTGACACGATAAAGATCCTGCCCAAGGCCAGTCTTGGCTCTACCCTGCAGCCAGACCAAGGAGTACCCAAGGGTTTGGGACAAGCCTCCCTCGGTAGCAGCAGCGAAGAGGAGGATAGTCCTCCTCAGTAAGGGGGGTGGCACACTGGGCTTGCTGCGTGGCACATCCAACACCATTACAAAATAATTCCCAGATTGCAAAAAGGAGCAGCTTCTCCCCTAAACAACTACAGACCTGCTGCTGCTGGGAGAAGCAGAAATCCCAGCAGGACATGAAAGGAGAGCGGGTGTTTCTACAGAGGACAGGAACACAGAGCGCCAGTGGCAAAGGCTAACAAATCACAGGAGAGATATTAAACCTCATGCTTTGAGGCTTAAGCTGATACAGCTACTAGGGATTAGGAGGAAATTCAAGGGGGAGAGAAAGAGTGAGTTATCCCACATCTGCCTGCTACAGTCTCACAGCATGCGGAGCAACATCATCCCTCTCCTGCCAAACTGGATGGTGGCAGCAGCATCCAAGGGCTGGCACAGCTCTTGGGAAAACCTTGATCTGCTTTGTGCTGCCAGGACGCAGCAGTGAGAGGTTCCAACACAGGCATGGAGATAAAGCCAAGACCCCTCTGCAAGCTTCGCTAGCATTTAACAACTTGCTAGGTCATGGCCCAGACACAGCCACGTCCCAGGAGCCCACCCCAGTCCTTAATACATCTAAGGTCTGGAAAGCACCAACACAGCTGGTGAAATGGGGCAAGTGGCTGACCGAACCTCCTCAAGGCAGCAGCTGAACCCCAGCAGGGCTTCGCTCCCTGTCCTTGAGAGTTTCACACCAGTTTGCTCAGCTGCTGCCCTTTCTTTGCACTTCGCACACGTTCAAACAAAAACCTTCACCACTCCCTCGAGGAAGGCAAACAGTGAGTCCAGCTCCCATCGCCTTCCAGGGCTCCTCCAGCCCCCAGCTATCACGGGGCACCCCCTCTCTCAGCATCACCCTGGCATCTCCCCATCCCCTCCCCCTTGATCCTGCATCCAGGCATGGGGACACCCAAACTTTGCTGAGCACCATCCAGCTCCAGGAGCCTGTTGCCCCTTCCCAGGATGAGATCCCTGGCCAGAGGGGCTCTGCCTCTTGCCTCCCCCGGGAGCCCCAGCCCCTCGATGCTGGCCCTGGCCGGGCCAACTGGTGCATTGTTGGCGAGGGCAGCAGCCCAGGGACGTGATTGATCGCGGGGGAGAGAGGCCAAAGCCGTGACGGGTCGTTTAACAATTTCAATTAAACTCTGCAGCGCTCCCGACGCAGAGGGGAGGGGAGAGGGAGAAGGAAAATAAAAAGCGGGATGCTTCCATTGCCAGGGAACCTCAGCAAAGCACGGTTGGCCCGGCAGGAGCAGCCTGGCTCTCCCAGAGCAGAACCCCCTCCCTGACTGCAGGAGTGACCACGGCATCACGCCGACGTCCCCTGCCCGCGGGCAGGACAACTGCCCTCGCCTGCCCTTTCCCTCCTGACTCTTGCCTCCAAAAATCTTGTCCCTGCCCACCCCACCACCTTGGAATGAGAGGTGCTGTGACCCACTTGTGCGGCGGCGCTTGCGCGGGGAGGAGGCTGCGCACGGAGAATATTAAACAACGTGTCCCTGAAGTTCCCGCTGCCGGGACTGGCGCTTGGATTTTGCTTACGTGCGGTGACTTTTTTAGGCACAGGAAGCCCCAGAGGGCTGATCACAGCGATCGAGCTCCCAATCCACTGAGACAGCAGAAGGACTCTTAGAGGGATTTAAAAAAATATAGAATAAAAAAATTTTAAAAAATAAAAATCAGCATCTCAGCCTGTCATATGGAAAAGGCGCTTTAATGAGCAGCAAAGGCAGCAAACGCTTGGCTCACATGGCATCGGTGAGAGGAGGGAGAGGGAACCATAAGGGAAAGCATGCCCTCCATGCCAGGGATGAGCCTCCAGGACCAGGCAAGCCCTCACAGCAGGTCAAGCACAGGAGCCCCACTGAGGGCTTGCAGCAGTGGCCTTGGAGGGGTCAGGGTTTTTTGCCCCCTCCTTATAAAGGAATAAAATGAAAATAAGCCGAGGGAGCTGCTGACGCCGCTGCAGCGGGGGAGTTAAACACACATGTTCACGTGGGTGCCCCACGGCTGCAGGGCAGGGAAGACTCCAGAGAGAAAACAGACAGGATTGAAATGGGAGAGAGTTACTGGAGGGTATGGGAGAAAACAAGCATGACTTCACCCCTCTGGGTGTGCAGGAGGAGGAGAGCCATGGGCACCCCAGCCTGCACACACTGCCTGGCCATGGGACACCAGCTTGGGGGACAGGGCTGTGTCAGCCAGCAGGAGACTCACGTCCTGACGTTATTTATTGCCTTGGGGGTGTCCTTCAACCCACCCACATGGGCAGACTGCTCTTGTTCAGCTCAGGGACCCTGTACAGGCACAGTCCCTGAGCAGCAGAGGCAATGGCACCCAGTACCTTCATCCAGGGAAGGAGCACCAGATGCCCCCAGTCTGGGGAGGAGGTGGCTCCCAGCCCTTCTGAAAGCCCAGCAGCTGGATTTGCAAAGTTCTGGCCCCAGTCAAAGCAGATGACCCAGGGGAGCTGCTCCCCTCCTCACGTTTATATTCCTCAGCCTAACTTGGGTTTCTCCGTGCCAACCTCTCTGCTCTGAGCTGCTCCTAAGAAGCCTTAAAGCTTCTCCCGCCCGAGTTTCCCCTCTCCCTCCTCCGGACAGCTCATTCCCCTTCAGCTTTCCCACACACACCCATGAGACCCCCCACGATGAGCAGCCTTGGCAGGGGGATCCACACTCCCACAGCCCCGGCAGCCAGGGTGCACCTTCCCCAGCCAGATATGGCACTGAGAGCCCTTTTATTTACTTTTCCCAGTTTCCTTCTCTTGGTCTGTCAGGAGAAATGACCAGAAGCTCAGCTCTATAGAAGGGCTTCGTGGCACTGGCCACAATCTCCTCCACCTTTCCACCCACCCCATCTCCTCCAGACACCGTGCAGCGTCTGCAGGACACCAGTGCCCTTGGGGACCCACCCCCGAGCCCTCTGTTTGCTCCAAGCTGTGCTTGCTGCTGACCTTTCTGAGAGCACATGCAAGAAAACAGCCCTGCTGAAGGGTTAAACATTACCAGACTGAAATTCAAGGCTTGACGATTGGTTCCAGTCGACTGGCTGGGATGATAATTTTTCACAAGATAAATACGGCCGTGAGTGAGCAGCAACCGCTAAAGACCCTTTGTAGCAGCGTCCCCCCCAAAGCAGTTCACTTCCCCTGCCACGGCTGCTTCCCTTCACCCATCCCTGCTCAGTGGCCCACACTCCAGGACCCCTGGCCCTGAGCCCAAGGGGAACCCCAGCTCAGCTGTAGGATTGCTTACAGCCCAGTCATTCAACCGCACGGGCTGTGCTTGCACTCCCGCCTCCGGCCGCAGCGTAACTCATGTGCTGGGGGTCAGAGCCAGCACTTGCACCCTGGCTTGGCCAGCACTGAGACTCACACCCCGGGAGTGGCAGGAGTGCCCAGCCAGGGGGAGAGAGCCCACAGCTCTGTGCCCAGGTACTCACTGCTCTTGGATGCCTTGATCTTGGCCACCAGTTTCTGCACGCCGGGTATGTCCCCATTCTTCACGGCCTGGATGAGCTCCTGCTCGCGCCCCATCGCAGGCAGGTGGGAGCAGTGGCAACGTAGAAACCCTCAGATCCCAGAGGTTTATAAAGCCATGGGAATAAGCCCCTAATTCCTCAAAACGCACTTTGATGAGAGATGAAATCCAGCAAAAAAGATGCTTTACAATCCCACAGGGCATAAAAGCCAGAAGGAAGAAGTCTTTCTGTTAAGGGCAGAAGCCCCTTTCTGTGTCGGGAGGAGCAGGACCCAGATGGGGTTTGGTTGGAGAACATGCAATCAGTTAAAACAAAAAATACTTCAGTGCTCGGGGACAGGCTCCCGGCAGCACCAGGGCTCCGTGAGACAAAGCCAGGCAGCTCGGGGCAGGGTGTCCAGTGCTGGCAGCATTGGGATGCCCTCGGCCTCTCACAGCACTCCTGGAGCCAGAGGTGTCGTGCTTTGCTCCCTTCAGCAGGCTCTGCTGCGTTGATGAGTCCCTAATTCTTCCCAAAGGGATTATGGGCTCGTTGCCATCTGGAAGTTATAGATCCTCCCTCTCTGGTGCTCATTAGCCCCTTAGTTTCGGCATTCCTCTCGGTGACGGCACTGCAGGCACGCTGGGGAGCCCCGTGCGCGGCTGAGCCCCGGCGCGGCAGCCCGGGACCTGCAGAGGGAAGAGCAGAGTCAGCCCCCAAAGGCCATTTACCTCCCGGCTCCGTCGCGACAGCTTTTGTATCCGTGCCGAAGAACGAATACTTTGACTATATTTAGTCCTGGAGGGACTTGGCTCATCCTTATGTTAAACGGAGAGGGAAGAACCTGTGGAGGAAATCTCCTGAGGGTGCTGCCCCCGGAGCAGGACAGGGGCACAGCTCCTTCCCTGTCCCCCCCGGGGCCACACACACCATGTCCTCCCTAAAGGAAGCACACAGGGCTTGGGGCACACAACGTCTCCCCCTCTCCTTTCCCGGTGGGGGCACACAAGGGATGGAGCTGGGAAGGTTTAGCCAAAGCCCTCTGCAGCCCACGGGAGCGGGTCAGCCTGCCTCTCACTCTTCTCCTCCTGTGCAAGGATAAACCCTCACCCTCCAAACTTCCCATGAAGCTCAATGCCCTGGGACCCAAGACAGTCCCTTCAGGAGTTCAGGAGCTCTCTCTGGCTCCAGTGAGGAGCTGGGTGTAATTCAGCAGGACGACTGTGCTCAGAACAGGATCAAGGCCATATCCTGGCCGGCCAGGGTACCCTGGAGGAGCAGTTCACATGGGGTCCTGCAGGAGCAGTTCACATGTCCCAGCCTGTGCTCCCACACCGTGCCCGAGCTGCCTAAACTGTGTGGCAAGAAAATCCCTCCTGGTTCAGGGCCATGCATCTGGCAGGCTGCTCCGATGCCGGGGAGGAGCGTGCGTGCAGGAGAGCAGGGAGCACACACCGTGCCAGCTGCAAAGCCATCGCCAGATCACCCCTCAACTTCCCCTGTGCCCATCCAGGACGGATCAGAACCAGCCCTGGTTCCCCCAGCCATGGCTCAGTGGAGTCTCCCTTCCCAGAGCGCTCGCCCTCCACAGTTTATATAACAGCGGGTGTCGCTTCCTCCGAGCAATCGAGGTCACTGTTTGGAGGATGGAAATCACAGGGGAGAGAAGGCAAAAACGACAGGTCCTGTTGGGGTGGGGGCAAAACCAGAAGGAGAATCCCATGGCATAGCATTGCTCAGCTGGGAGCTGCAGCTGCCCACAAACATGGACCCCTCATGGGTTCCCCGTGTTCCAGAGCACCCCGGGGTGCAGCAGTACAAGGCAGATGAAAAGATGATCCTCAGGTACTGGCTTAGCTTCTGGGACAAGGGGTGTGTGATTCCCACACTAGACTGGGGAGTTCTCTCCTCACCCACAGCTCACTCAGCTGATGAACCCCTCGGCACTGAAGCTGGTGCCCATCGGGGTCAGCTGTCACCTCCCCTCGTCCTGGGGCACCTGCACAAGCTTATCTACCTTACAAGAAAGTTTCGGCCACTTGACTCAGACCTACCTCTTGCTGCAAACAAATCCCCTCCTGAAACCTCCTGAGTTGCACCGTCTTCAGAACTATTTCGTTTAACCCTGTGCACTGCATCCAACTCCGTGCTACTCCTCAAGAGCGCTCACAAGACGCGAACGTGAGGAGGTGAGACGACTTTATATTTGAAAAGTCTGCCCGGCTTCACTTGGAAAACGGCCCCGGTGCTGCTGCCTCGGCTCCCGGAACACGCGGGGCTCAGCGGGCAAGTCGGAGAGACCGAGAGCTCCGAATGCCGACCTGCACCTCCTCAGCCTCTCCAAAGAGGAGCAGCGAAGGTAAAATTCGAGAAACGCACAAAGCTGGAAAAGCAACAGCAAAACATCCCTCCCACACGAGCAGAGCTGAGCCTCCAGCCCAGGAATCCACCTGGAGAACCAAAGTATCCCAAACATTCCCGCAGCCGACGGCAGCGCCGGGAAAAAAAAGGAGGGAGAGGAGGGGGGAAAAACCCCCAAACAAACCCAAACCAGTTACATAAGTGGCGGAGGAAAGATGCGAAGGAGCTGAAGGCACCCAACCGGGTCCCGAGGGGCGGCGGGGGCAGCTCGGTGGCCCCAGGAGGCTCCAGCCCCGCTGCGGGCGCGGCCCGGCGGGCAGCGATGGGGGCCCCGGCCGCGCCTCCGCCTCCTCCCGCCCCGAGACCCCCGGGCGGGGCG
>VZTE01001011.1:516491-562478 GCA_013397775.1 Eulacestoma nigropectus
CCCCGTCCCGGCAGGAAATCCCTCCCCGGCCCGGCCTGATTGGAAAAGCCCGGCGGGTTGTGCGGCGGGGCCGGGCCGGGGCGGCTGTCACTCACCGTGATGCGGCGTCGAGCGGGGCAGGGGGCGGGCCACCTATCCCGCCGCACCGGCACCGCTCCGCCCCCGGCCGGGCTGCCCCGGGCTCCCGGGCATCGGCTCGCTTTGAACGAGGTCCGGCTGAACGCGCAGCGCGGCCCGGGACCGGCGCCGGGGGGCGGGACCGGCGTGGTACGGGACCGACCCGATGCTCCGGGACCGAGCTGGTGGGAGGTTCCCCATTCTCGATCCAGGACCGAGCCAGTGGTTCGGGAACGGCTCCGTTGGGAATCCTCCATCCTCCTCAATCCAGCACCGAGCCGGTGGTCTAGGACTGGCACGGTACGGGACCGACCTCGTGCTTGATCCGGGATTGGTCCGGTGCTACAGGACCGGCCCCGGAGGGACGTCCCCCGTCATCGGTTCAGGAGCAACACGGTGGTCTGGGAACCAGCCCTCCCCCGTCAGCCCTTTGCTCCTTCCACCCCCAGCCCCCTTGGCAGAGGGGCTGCATAAAGCCACTGATGGCGCCAGTGGGACCAAAATCCACCGATCCCCAGCTGTCCAAGACCCAAATTAATCCTGCTCCCACAAAGCACTAAAACCACCAAAAGTCACCCATTTCTGCCAATCTTCAGCAGAAACAGCAGAGGCAAGTGCTCCCTCGAGCACAGTTCTTTTAAAACAAGAGATTGGCTAATAAAGCTGGGCAGTTTCTGTTGCATAATACCACTGGATTATCATCAACTAATCAGATTAAAAACACACGGAGGCTTTGGTTTTATTCACTAAATGGCCAGCCTGCAGCTCTCTGGGGGAGTTGCAAAGATCCCACACCTCTTCAGACCAGGCCCCGAGACATTTCACCAAATGATGGTTTCATGAGCAATCCCAATGAGGGGGATCCTTGGCAAGGAGGAGGGACTGATGTTTCCAGACACACCCTGTCTTTTCAGTTCGGGAATAAAGAGATTATTATGCACATCTAATTATAAATGTCAACATTTTATGGCTGCTACGCTGAAGCATGAAGCTCTAAGTAGCCCTGCTAGAAAGGGCTGTGAAGTGAAAGGTCTTGTTATTCCTCCTCTGAGTTTTTCCAGAGCTTGTAAAGCGCAGTGACATTTATAATGATCCCCTGAATTTATGCAGCACCTTTTGTCCTTTTAAGGATCTTAATTAAGCTTTGCAGCTCCCCGAGCGCAGACTAAACCCACTTTGCAAAAAAGGAGCCCAGGTCCTGCTTTGTACAAAATGTGTGTCCCATTTCAGGCAGGGGAAGGACTTTTTCACCCCAGCAACCTCCAGCACAAGCTGTTACATCACAGTCACGGCACAGCACCCTGACATCCCCAGCCAAAGGTTGTGCTGCTGCAGCCACACTCGTGTGGTTAAAGCTGGATAATTCAAACTTTAATCTCTGGTGTCACACAAACCTTTTGAATAGAGGGTGCTGCTGGAGGGGTTTACTAGAAATCAGCAATTTCTGGTGCAGTCTTCAAACATTTAACCACATATTGGCAGCCCTGACACTGCCCCAAAACCCAGCGCCTTCCCTCTATGGCCCTGCCTGCAGGGACTGAAGCTGGAAGGAGCAGGCAGCAGCCCCAATTTTCCCCCATGAATCCCAGTTTTCCATCCACTCTTGAAGGTTGAACAGCTGGTTGGTGACACCAGCACAAAGAGCTGCCAGTGGCTTCAACCGTGCCCACCTTGCAGAGCTGACAGACCCCCCTCCGTGACATTTATTCCCCTGTGCCTGCAGAGCAGGTGCTGAGAGCACCGACTGAGTTTTCACTGGAGAGAAAGCCCTTTAACAATTTGCCCCCTTCTATACACCAGGATGAGATGTTTTAGAGTTTAGGGGGTTTCAAGGTGCAGGCACAGTTGTGCAGCCAGCTCTGCCCTCAGCCCCCGCAGAAAGGCGCCCAAGGCAGCACAGGCTTGTGATCCCCACTTTGGGTGAGGGGTCTGGGGGCTCCAGCCGGGTCGGGCTGCTCAATTCTGCGAGGCCTCGGCTCCTGCTTGCAGCTCCTCAGGTTGATGTTGCCATCTAGAGGTCCCTGGTACAGCGATCGTCTCCTCGTAAAGTATTGGGAAAGAGGGGTTTTGGTTTTGTTTTGGGTTTTTTTTAATTCAGTGTAAAAATTCAAAGCAGTTTTTTTAGGTTAGCCCATGTCTTGGGTGGCTGCAGCTTTTCCTGGCTCATCTTGCAGCCCTTGCAGCAGTGCAAACCTCTTCTCTCTACTCTGTCATTATTTTGAGATGGGGTAAAACTCAAAGTGATGCATTCCCCAACAGGGAAGCAGCCACACTGGCAGAAGCAATACACACAGTGGCATCCACAGCAGCTCCATGGCCAGCGCTAGCTCCAGGTGAGGCTGTGACAGACATGGCTCCAAACTGTGGAGTGCAAGACTCCCACTCCCAAATCTCACCCATGAAAACCAAACTTGGAAGTTCATGGCTGTTTCATCCCCACTGAATGGGTAGGAGGTCTGCAAAGCCCCATACCAGACATCCAAAACATTTTAAGTATGTTATGAACCAGCTGGATGGAAATACACATCCCCCCTTTCAGCTGTGCCTCGGGCTTCTCCTTTCACTGTTGGTTTTTTAAAGTGTGCCCAGCTCGACCCAAAGACTTGCTGCAACCCCAGGGCTGCATCTCACACCTGGCAGGAGGAGGCTCAGGCAAACATGGGAGCAATGGCAGTTTGATGCCCGTGGCAGACAGGGTTGATTCCCTGGATGGGTGTGCAGACACCACTGTCCAGACTCTCCCAGTTCAGGGTCAGGACAGGGCTGATATCTGGCACCCACACAAGGGCAGCATCACCATGGCAGAGGCTGTGTTGGACCATGGGATCTGTCCTGCAGGGAGGAGGGTGCAGGCTGAGGATGAAGCAGGGCGAGGAGGAGCCTCTCCTGCACTGAATCAGGTCAGAAACCAGGTTATTGCCCAGATTTAAAGCCACCCACAGGAGACCTTCCTGCAGCTCCTGACATTGATTCACACATCACCTGGCTCCCTGAGCACAGAGGGGTGATGGGTGCCCAACTGCTAGGCTTTGCTCGTATCCTTAAGCAGCCCAGCAAGTCTCAGTCTCATTCCTGATCCTTAGAAGTCACATCCTGTCCCCGTGGAGCCTTTCCTGTATCGGCATCCATCTCCTCCCACAGTACATTCAGGCCAGGCATTTCCCACCCTGCTCAGCACTCCACCTCGCTGGCACCAGTGTCAAGGGCAAAGCGAGAGCAGGATGGAGGATCTGGACACAAAGGTGCTTACGTAGGCATTTACTCCGTTGCCTCTCACACACCCTCCTGGCAATAGCTGCTGCTGGAAGCAGTCCAAGGAGATGAATTAGGGAGCTTGATCGAGAGAGATGCACTGCCCACAAGGAGGAGGAGGAGGAGGAGGAAGATCACAGCTCCCAGAGACCAGGCTCTGGCAGAGAAGGGTTTGGGCTGGTTTGGCCCCAGACATCTCCTCCTGTCACGTCACAGCACAGCTGCTGCCTGCAGCTGGCCACTGCCACCAGGAGGGCTTCAATGCCAGGATACATCGCAGACCCAAGCCAGAACCCGGACACAACTCCATGAACTCATGCTCTGTGAAGCTGAACATCAGCCTCAGTATGATATGCAGCAGTGACTGCCCTTAGCAGAGCTGGTGGGACTTGCTGGTGGCAAAGAGCTACAGAAACCCACCCAGAGTCAGCTCTCAGACAGGTAGCAGGGCTTGGTGATCTAGGAAGCTCTGCTCAGGTAGTATCTTTTGCAACAAATAGATTTCCCCCCCAAAGGTAATCAGGTAACCAACCCTTTGCTACATCATTCCATGGCAGTCCAGCTCCAAGCTCCCTTGAAAAGCAGCTCCACAGCCCCGGCTCGAACACGTGCAAGCCAGGAGTTACAGCCCACACCAGCCCCTGCCCTGACACAGCAAACCCAAACACTGAATCCCTGTGCGAACTTGGGCAGGTGCTGGCATGGGGCTCCTTCCCACGTGCCAGTTCCTGGCTCCTGCCAGACTCACCTCTCCAGGCACATGTAAGCTGCTGCTCGCACTGTCCTCCTCGTCCTGCCTTCCTCCTCCTCGAGCCTCCCTGTGCTGACAGTCACTTCTTTCTGGTCTTGTGCTTTTCTTTTCTCTCCGTCTCCCTTGCTTAGTCCCTCACTCAGGAAATTAAAGATAATCCTCCCTTTTTTTGCAGCCGGATTCCCTGTTTAACATTCGCTGCGTGTGCTTGCACTGATTCAAAACGGGATTAGACTTTCTGTTGCTTTGATGTCAGTTGGGCTTTGCACTTAAGGCAGAGGGGGGAAAGAAAATGTCTGTTAACAAACCTCTTGGATTCCACCCATCCACTTGCATCCATCCTGGAAATGAAGGGCAGGCGCATTCACCTGCAGAAACTGAGCCTCCTTCCAGGACTGACGTAGGGGGAATAAACCAACCCGCAACTGCAGCACTGCACTCCCTGCGCTGGGCCTTATTCTCTGCAAACACCCAAATTTCGCCCTGGCTCCGTTATCATCCAGCTGCATGGAGGCTGAATGGCTCCCATGAGGAGGGAGGTGTCATTAATCATCAGAAAACCACAACTCGTTGGCTGTCAGTGGATATTGCAACCTCCAGCTGCCGTGCAGCAGGGAGCGCGTGGGCCACCGGCATCACTCCAACGGATCGGGGCTCAGGGCTGCCCGCCGGCAATATCCCGAGCTGCTCATTTCTGAGGGGGAAGCAGGTGCTGCAGGGTGCCTATGCTGGAAATCCATATCTTGCTCCCTGTGGTGTGACATTTGTGCAATGGCACAGTCCGTAACTTTCCAGGGCATTTCCCTCTGCTTCCTCGGGCCTGAACTTGTCTCCCTTTGGAAGATGAGGATTTGGGGTTATTCTCACTGCTGGTCATCCCAACACCAGTCTGAAGCAGATGAAGAATGTTTTTCTCATGTTGCCTGAAAACATCTTGCTTTGCTTCCAAGACACCACTCCTCAAATCCGTGATGTCCAAAGCAGCACAGTTCAGAGCTGTACCAGGATCTCACACCAGAAAAGAGCCTTTCACAAGGGATTCTGCAGAACCATGGTCAGGGCTGGGATGTGACAGTAGGTCCTATTCCTGCTTATCCAGGACAGCCCTTTCCCACAGTCTCCAGAGCCTCACAGGTGGTTTCTGCTCCCTGATGCTCCTTCTCCATTCCCCCCAGAGCTTCCCTCCACAGGCAGCTGGGTCTCCTCTGGGTAACAGGCAGATCTGGGGGCTGCATAACTGGAGATGTTTGGATGACCCTGAAACCATCCCAGGACCTTCTGCAGGTTGTTTAGAAGAGCAGCTCCATGGATGAGCACAATCCATCTGTGACCAGAACCCAGCTCACAGCCCTGAGCCCCTGGGGAGGCAGAACTGGGGACACACCTAGGCAATCTTGGGGCTCTGGCAGCTGTAATCTCTGTCACCCACACCTCACCGCTGTGCTGCAGCCCCGACTGGCACTGCCACCACGTCGGGCTTCCTCCAGGATTGCCCAGGGACTCGAGATGTGCCTCTGCCAACAGCACAGTGTCTAATCCATTTTGCCTGGTGCACACTCACAGACTTGATTAATGTCTGCAATGAGCTCCATCCATCATCGGGGAGTAAAGGAGATTAACTCCACAGCACGCCTGCCTTGCGTTGATCCCATTCTCCAGGCCTCCTGATGAATGGCGAGGCCGCCTTATCTGCCAGACCAGGAAACACGAATATCCGGGTTGCCTGGGGATGAAGGGAAGCTGTGGGAGCTCGGGAGCAGACAGGGCAGTGCCGGCACAGCCACAGCACGCTCTGCTGTCGGGGCCGTGCTGCGGCACCTCTGCTCCCCACACTGCCAGCTCTGCTCTCCGTTCCTATTGATCCCTCCATTCCCATTGCTCCCTCTCTTCCTTCCTCCTGGCCCTTCCCAGCAATGCTAACAGGGATGGCTGGAAGGAGAGCAGCAATTGGAGCGCTGATGCATCCATGCAGGAATGCAATGCTGAAAACCATGGTCTGGGGTTCCATTTTCTCTCGATGGGTCAGCAGGGAAGATGTCATTCCCCATCCATAGATGGAATTCGGATGAGCTGATTTGGAGGCCTGGAATAACCCAAGCAAATCCCCTCCTGGGGCTGGGGGCGAGGCTGCAGCTGACCAGCGCTGCGGAGAGCGGCCGCTCGGTCGAGCTCTTCCCAGGAGGACACGTATGTAAAGTGGATGCAGGGAATTAGCGGTGCCATCTGGATGGGCTCCAGCTCCTGCCCCTGGCTCGCTGCTGATGCTTCATTAACAGCTCACTCCTTTCAGCTCCGTCTCCTTGGCTTATGCTGCGATCAGCTGGGCTGGAGTTTTGTTGTCTTGGTTTTTTTCCAAGTGGAAATTATTTCTCATTTCTTCTAACAATCAGGACACAGAGAAAGAGACAGGAGAGGAAGGAATTTCTAGGAGATGAAAGGGCAGGATTAAGGACACAGCTTTCACTTTGTTATCCCTCTAGTGTGGCTAAGAAATTCCTTTCAGAAGAAGGCTTTAATTAACTATGTTTTTCTGATGGGAATAAATCCTGGACCTAGAGATAGGTCTGGCTTCTTGGGTCTGCTGACAACCCCAGCTGCAACCTCAGCAGTCCAGATTCGTACACACACACGGTCTTATACAAATCTTAGTACATTTTAAATGGCTTTACAAAGGCACTGACTGTCACCCCAGCCTGGAAAATAAGAAACAGAGGAAAAAAACCCAGGCATTAGAAGGCCACTGTGCACGGTGCCAGCGGAACGACAATCTGAGTGCGCTGAACCACGGAGCTATGGTGGCTCAAGATGTGGGAAGGGGCCTTTTGCACAGAGGAATAACCCAGGGCAGGAGGCAGTAGAAATATCTCCGTTGCCTTCTAGACCAACAGCCCTTCTCACGCAGCAGGAAAAATCAGAGGGAGAGGAGAGAAAGATGCCCAGTGGCAAACTGGGACATTTAGAAAGCGTCGCAGTGATGTATCCGCATCCTCCACTGCCACAAAACCCTCCAGGAACTGAGTCAATCAAAAATAAAATTTGGGGCTGATTTTTATCCAGATGAACTCTCTCCAAATATTTTAAGGCAACCAGCAAAACGGCCAGATTCTGCTTGTTTAACCCTTCTCCTGAAACCTGCACTGATTCTGAAAGAAAGCACCGTTGGAGAAAGCATCTTTTCTGTGAGCTTGACGTCCAAAACTGGATGTGATACCAGGTCTGTTCATCCCCAGCATCACCCTGGTCACCTCCCTGTGCCCTAACTCTGTCCTGACTCACTCAGTGTTTCTGCAGCTCAACTTTCTTTGTAGATCTGGACATGAAAGATAAAGAATCCACACAGGTTTCCAGAGGAAGCCTCACGCCCAGTTTGCAGAACAACAGTAACTCCTGCCAGGGAAACATCACAGCAGGTCCCTCTGAGAATCCCATTTACCCTTTTCTGAGCCACGTTAAACAGGGAGCTCACACTGAACCCATATCTTGCTCCTCTCCCATCTTTCCAACTAATGAACTCCCAACTGATAACAAATGCCGGCTGCTGGAGCATCTGCCTCTGCTCTCAGTGTTCCATAGCCCAAGAGGCAAAGCGCTTTACCAATTATTGTTTTCATAAGTGAGCATCATTTTACTTTTTCATTATCATTTTAAAAGGTTCCCACCTCTTCCACTGCCCTGAGCCAGTGCCTCCAACTCCAGCAGATGCCTCTGTGCCCTGCAGTGGCACAGGGAACATATGGTTGGTTTTCCTGGGGGGAAGTGGAGAGGAAAGGGACATCTGGCTGCTCCAGCAACCCAGCTGCTGAGGTGAGCAGAGCTTTTCCCGGGGCCTGCAGGTCTGTGTCAGGAGGGTTTCCCATCCCATGCTACCACTGCTAACAGCCCCCTCGACACAAGGCTTTGGTCTCACTTGGGATTTAATTCCTTATTAATTTTACAGGTTTTGTGCTTGTCCACATCTTCTAAACGAAAAATTTCCCATGACATGCTGTATCAAATGTTTTACTGGACTTCAGGTAGAGTCAATGCACCACAGCTCAAAAATCAACTATTACTGCTTTCTTCCTCCCCTGCCCTTCTCAGAACCAGGCAGCAGGATTGCAGTGTCTGGCTATAAAACACCACTTTTTTTATTAGATCTGTCATAAATCCTTACACTTGGATTTGCAATTTCATGTGACAGCTCTTTCCAGATACCGAATGGAGTTTATCTCGTTTCCCTGACTTGAACCTCTCAGGATTTTCCCTTTTGCTTCATCTTGGATCTGTAATTTCCATTTCCAAGCTTAACAACATCCTAATTCTCGTTGGAAAGAAGGATGGCATTGCACTCATTTTGGGTTGGGAAGACACCTATTCTTGGTCATCAACCCCCCACATCAATCCTCTTACTCTGCCTCCTCTTGAGCTCCATGAACAGTTATCCACAAGCCACAGATCTGAGCCAAAACTTTTTTCCCCCCAGTTCAGACTCATGAGGAATTCAGGTTACAGCTGCTTCCTCCTTGTGCTAACGCTTGTTCTTGTAAAAGGGAATCAGTGACTAACAACAAATGCAAACCCTGAGGCAGGATTTGTCTTCCTGAGGGCTCCTGGCTCCTGGCTGTTCCTGTCCAACGTCAAGATGTGCTGGCAGCTTATCTCCGACAAGGGGATCTGCCCATTGTACCAAGCACACATCCACATCCCTGACCTCAGCACATCAGCTGACCCGGCCCTGGAGCCCGCCAGCCTCTCACAGGGCAAGTTCTGCTTAGCCCCTTCTTATTTTTGGCTGTGCCTTTGTCTTTGGGATCCTCTAACCTTTAGCAATGAAAACAAAACCACAGAAGGTGCTGCCCTGGCTTTTGGCTTGCTGAGAGCAGTGAGATGGACAGAGGCTGAGGGCTAAAACCTCAAATTAGCAGTGTGGGACTGGAATGAGCCAGGCAGCTCGGACCTGTCTTTCAAGGGCAGGAACCTGCGGGGAGGGAGGTCATCATCTGGTTTCAGATAAATGCCCACTTTGTGCTAATTAATTAGAAAACCAGCACAGACAACAGGAGAGCTTAGGTGACCATTTAGCTGAAGTATTCCTGTAAAGCCACATGTGGCTATCGAGCAGCTGAGAAAGGGAATTCACCTGCTGCTTTCATTAGAGATGCTCATGTCTAAGAGAAAGCAGAGCCTGGGAGTTGGGAAATCAGGAGTTTGCTCATGGCTCAGGTTCCTTGTTCATTTATATCAGCTGAGGGCAGAACTGGATCACACAGTAGCACTGACCTGAATCAAGTCAGGTATCAACACAACATCAGCTTCTTTCCAGCCAGACAGACCATACATACAGCTGTGCACATCTGGATCAATGGCAGCAGCACCTGAGTCACCGCCAAGCTGCCGTCACAAACCTACTCTTCCAGACATTTGAGTTTTCTGTGTTTAGGGGGGTTTTTTAATCAGATCATTACATTCAGTACACATCCCTCTGTGAAGATACAAAAGTTGTGCTGAGATAGACATTGCAGGAAGATGGATAAGATGCTGCCTAAGCCAGGGCTGTTGTAGAGAGAATTGCTGTCGATTTTTGATCTCAAGCTCAGCATGTGGCTTTAGGGAAATTATTTAGAGTTCGCTATCACTTGTCATCTACTGGGAAGGAAAACATTATGTGGCAAAGACCTGCTTTCCAGATCAAGAGAGGTAAAATGGAGCAGCAGTTGGAAACTACTTTACCAATCTTGCTGTCAAGAAGGGAGACTGATATGCAGCTGTTGGACAAAGACAGCACTCAGCCAGTGTGGAGGGGTGATGCACCATGTCTAACACATCCTGAGTGAGATCATCCCTATCCCTAAGGCCACTACAAGGACAAAACTTCACCCATTAGGCTACTTGATCAATATAATCACAAAGAGCTAAGCAGTAAAAATGCAGAGGCCCACTTTGTACATCTGGAGTTGTGAGTAAGGAGAGCAGAGAGTTTGAGGGGAGGATTTGCAACTTGGCTTAGTGGAGGCTTCTCTCTCCAGAGTGCAAATCAGAGCAGCAGCCAGGTGCTAAATAAATATTTAGCAAATGAGAAAGTCTCCATTTAATGAGAAATTATTTGGTGAAACCAGCGGGGGAAATGGTTTCAGTAGCATGGTAAGAGAAGCCAGTGCTGCTCTCTGCCCTGCGGGATGCTGTGGTTGCACTCGCATTGCGTAAGTCAGGATCTCCAGCTGGGACAGGCGCAGGAAATATAACTCATTACTGAAATGCAAGAGCCTTTCAGGGTTAAACCACTGTTAGACCAGCCAGATTAATTCCCTGGTTGCAGAATTTGCCTAGCAGCAGCTTTGGATGATTACTATCTTTCTTTGTAAGAGCAGTGTTGCAGACAGGATGGTCTAAGTGTAGTGGTGATGCCAAGTTTGTAGGAAGAAGTAATTTTTCTTTCTTTCATGTTCAAGGGCTGAGCTCCATTTCCTCACTTCTATCTACATCTTTAGGCTGTCGAGATGGCAGTTCCCTGCCTAAATGTTAATTACTATATCTCTCTTTTAAGAGGTGTTTTCAAGGGGCTAGTGCCTCAATCTTCCTTGTAATTACATGCAGTGGTTAGTACAACTCATCAGCTATATCCCAAGGTCCCCTGAGAGCTCATCCCTGCTGCAGTTTCCAGTAGATGAACACTCACAGAACCAGTCCTTCAGAGAGCTGCTGTCTTCAAGTGTTCAGCCAGATAATGAGCCGATTACTGTGCCTGCTCCTGCTGCCGACGGCGAGCTCTGTGCACAGACAGGCTGCGCATCACCAGTTGCTGCAGTTAATATTCCTCCCTTCTCTCTATCCCTTCAGCTCGGCAAAACTCTGTACAACCAAGTCCCTCCCCAGGGCAAGAACTTCCACAGATTATTGACAGAGCAAAAAAAGAGAAAAACAAACCTTGTCAAAGCCTGAATATAAAAGCCCAGTAATAAAACAGTGACACAGCCGTGGTGGTGAGGCAAATCTCAGATGCTGAGCATGGCTTTGTCATGTCAGCTGTGACACGTGTGCATCAGGGACAGAGTGGCTGTGGGGTTTTATGCCTCTACAGCTGAGAAGAAGGAATTACAGCTTCCTCATGTGTGAGGCGTTTCTAAGTGAACAGCAATAGTGGAGATTGCAAATTAAAAATAAAGTTGTGCTTTGGAACAACTGCTACATTTAAATGTCAGATTCTTTCTTTGAAAGTATAAGATAGCTCGTTCCTCTCTAGGGAAAGAGAGTAGGAGCTTGTCTGTGCAGGGAAAATGTTTGGAATAGCAACTGCCTATCAGTTTCCCATGCAAACACTCATAATCTGTACTTCAAGCCTGGATAAAGCTAAATTACCTGAAGGCACTCTCTGCAGAGGACAGCACCCTGTTCACAACACTCCATCACCCACATACAAACCACTGCTTGCTTTGCAGCAGTAACCCCAGACAGATGAACACTAACTTTCACCCAAGATGTGAAAGGAAGAGTTTTTAAAGAAAATGTTAACTGAGAAACACCATTTTTTCACAAGTTGTACATGTTCAAAACTTAGATACCGCAGATACCTGCCACGGAAAAAAACTCACAGGCAAATCACTGACTGAGGCAACTCCAGAGACTCAACAAAAACCTTTCAGCAGAGCAGACAAATTGGCCTCAGACTGTCTCTGGTTTCTAAGAGCTGCAATGCCAGGGCAAAATGTGCTCCAGGTTTCTGTCTGCTGCTGGTCCACTAGAGGACAACCTAACAATGATGAACTCCTTTGGGTTACACAAAAATGGACCATACTGAAAATGCTGCTGCCAAATCTGGCTGACAGCCCATGCTGGGATTGCTGCTCTGTGTGTGGTGGGCCTCCCTTTTACTGGTACAGATTGATTCCTACAGACTTATGAAGCTCCAAAAAATGCCTCCTACAGTTGATGCCAGCCTTTGCAACTACAGAGAGAAAGAGACAGAAGCAAGGGAGATTTCCAGACAGACATATGTCGTTTTTATAAAGCAAATCAAATCCCCTACACTGTGCTCTGCCACAGAGAAAACCCTGCCTGTTGCTGCTGGATTTCTCATAGGCTTCTGGCATGATATCATGTCTTTTCAGTGCAGGAAGTGCTCCGAGGTACAGAACGATCTGTTTGCCTTGGCAACATGATTTATCAAAGCATAATGGAGGAACCCATCTCATGTATAAACAGTGGCCAGGAGCACAACAAAATCATCAGCTCAAAGCCACAGAAGAGAACAGGCTCTTTCTCTCTGGCAAGGCAGAGAAAAAGTAAAACAGCTTCTCAAAACCCAGGAGAGTCCTTGCTTAGTATTTTTAAGGCAAATAGAAGACAAATAAAATCTGAGCTAGCAATAGAGCTAATTTCTGGAGCTAGGAAGCAAATGAGCTGTAGCAAGAAGCAGAACAGCAGAAAACAGCAGAGAATTAATTGCAAGTGAAGTGTCTCAGGTTAGAATGGAAGTTAGAGGGGTCAGAGGGTCAAAGCAACAGTTTTCAGGGGGTAATTTGCTTCCTTAACATCCCTCAGCCCCACTGAGGCTGTGCCTATGACTCGGGGATGAAAAGCCCATGAGTCTGTAAAGAGAGGAAAACACACACGGAAGGCAGATCAGAGCTACTTAAGAAGCAAAAATCTGACACCGCTCCTGACGCCGGCGAGCGCAGGCTGGCTGTGACCGGGAGGGCGCAGATCCAGCCATGCCCTCGGGGTGTGATGAGAAGGGGCACTGCCCAGCCGCCGCGTCCGCCCCGCTCCGCACCCGCGTTCCCTCCAGCAGGCGGCGGCCAGGGATGCTCGCCCCCGGCGTGTCTGCCCGAGTCAGCTGCTCTTGATGTCAGAACCTGCTCCGGGCTCGGAGGGGCGCAGCGGAACCGAGCGCAGCCGGGGCGCAGCCGCTGCTGGCCGGCTGCGGGAGAGCTCCTTCCTTTCGCATCCCGCCGGGAAAGCGCGGCGGCCCAGCCCAGCCCAGCCCAGCCCAGCCCAGCCCATCCCATCCCACCGCAGAGCCGTCGAGGGAACTTGCCCAACTTTCTTCGTCCCTGGTCCCGGCACTCGCTGCCATGGCCCCCGGCAACTCTTCCCGCAACTTCTCGGCGCCGGAGGCTCGGAACGGCTCAGGTGAGCGGGGCTGCGCGGGCCGGGGCTCAGCGGGGCTGGGGGTGAGATGGGGGGGCTGAGGCGGGGACCCCCGCACCCCACCCGGGCCGTGCCGCCTTCAGCACCCGCGGCCGGACAGCGCCGGGCGGGCGGCGGGACGGGCTGAGGCCCCCGGGGGTGCGGGACCCTCCCGGGCACCGCACAGCGCTCAGACAGAGCCCGGCCCCGCCGCTGGCCACGGCGGCTCGGAGCCAGCCGCTACCTGTTGGCTGCCAGGCAGCAGAACTCAGCAGCCCGCAGGTCCTGGCTGCTGGGAAGGGAGGAACGAGCCCGGCTAGACAGGGAGGGAAGCAAAGAGAAGATGAGATAGCGCTGGAGAGGAATGCAGAGATCCTCGCCAGTCTCCCATTTTCTCCACACTACCTTGTTTTCAAATCAATAGTTTAGGGTCAGGCAGGCCAGTTCTCAGTGGTGCAAGTTAGTGAAACTCTTCAACAGAAGGTGGTTTATATGTGGTCTTTGACTCTCTCCACACCAGCAGTCCTTTAGAAACCAAAAGTGTGCCTTAGGTACTTCCTTCTGAAATGCAGTGAAGATGAAGTCTCTTATATATCAGGGTATGGCTTAGAACGACAACCACCTTAGAGAAAAAAAAATTAGCCCAGCCCTCATTCAGTTCACACAGTGCAGCCACTTCGGGACTTTAAGAAAAACTATCAGGGCAGCCACAGTAAGGACAAATCAATGCCCTAAGCAGCTGCTTCAATACAAAGTATATTCACTTGGATATGCACAAAAGCAGCACTGAAAATTCAGATTCAATGATGTCTCAAGATGAAGGAGACTTTAAAAAAAAGACAGAACTTTTGAGTATTTGGTAGATGTGCTCTTCTGACACCAGCCTATAAAACACACATGAACTACAGCTTCAAATTAGTGCAGCTGATAATTCTTGAAAGCCCTGCTTGTACAGACACCATCAGCAGGACAGATGCCACAGCTTTGCACAGACTGCCTCTCACACAAAGCCCTTCGGCATGCACACATCCTGCTTTGAGGCCAGCAGAGCTCATTCCAAATGTTATGGAATCACCATGAGCACTGTATCGATTATACAGCAGGAAAAGGATATTTTGTCCAAATTTCCAGCTAACCATGTGGCATTTATGTTTCATTCAAACAATCCTTTCTGACGACACTCATAAAGCTTGTGGTTAAAAGAAAGAAGATCAGAACTCGTAACAACTACATGCAGAACAGCAGGATCAAAGTCATCTTCCAGTTTCTAGTCCTCCATCTTCCAGCATTAAGGAGGCTTGAGATCTGTTTGGAGGCTCAAGGGATGCACAGGTTGGATGCTCAAGAGTGTCAGGTTTCAACAGGGTGCTGATGGCTGTAGGTTATCTACTAAAATCACATAACAGGGGACATTTCCTTGCGTTAATGAGTCACCAGGAGGAACAGGGAGCACTTAAACCCCCGCAAATGGTCCCGACAAGGCTGTCTTATCAGCCAAGCCTGACTTCCACCTTCAGGCCCCTGCCAGTTCTCCTGTGCCTCACTGGCTGCTTTCTGACACCTGCAGAGAGGCTTCCCAATAAAATGGTGCAGCAACTGCTTTATTGGGTTCTGGCATTGGCCTTGGACTTGTTCATGCCTAAGCTGGCTGCTTCCTAATGCCAGAAGGACTGAGCCAGTGGCAGCTCATCATGGCCCACTTCTAAGAGCACTGAAATATGGCACACACATTTCCAGCCACAGGCCAGCAGTG
This sequence comes from Eulacestoma nigropectus, assembly GCA_013397775.1. NCBI lineage: Eukaryota > Metazoa > Chordata > Aves > Passeriformes > Eulacestoma > Eulacestoma nigropectus. Next base: position 531,470 of record VZTE01001011.1, read on the forward strand.
TAGCCCCAGTTATCTTGCCAATTCCGTCAAATTTCTCTGTCACACCAAAGTAAATGTGAAGAAGTTTGTACTCAAGAATTCGAGAGGTCAAAGTCAGCAAATACCACTTCAGCAAACAGACAGCGCTTTGGCAAAGACTACACCTGTTAGTATCTGTTATTTCACCTAATCTCATTTTCAAGATTCCCCTAGGTTCTGTTGGAGAAGGCTTCCCCACTTCTGCTGCTAAGGAGATGGAATTGCTCAGTGACTGAAAGCATTTCCAATTAACAGCACATTGAATCATCTGCAATTCAATGAAAGGCAGCCTAGGCTGAGGGGCTGTTANGGTGTGGAGGGACCCGGGGCACACCTGGGCACAGCTGGGCACAGCTGGCAGGTGAGGCTCTCACCTCGGTGTGGAGGGACCCTGGGCACAGCTGGGCACACCTGGGCACAGGTGAGGCTCTCACCTCGGTGTGGAGGGACCCGGGGAACAGTCCTTGTAACAGCCACATAAATAACTCACACAAAACCTTTTCCTAGAAAAAAACCCTGCCAGGTCCCATAGGAGAGGAGTAATGAGATGAAATGAGATTTGCCTCAGCTAAGAAGGGCTATTTTAGACTCCAGCACATGGGAACCCTGCAGAACAGAGAGCACCACCATCACTTTGACACCACCTCCCATGCCCAAGAGCTCGTGGCTTCAAAATGTGCTTTTACACCCAGGTGAGGGACAAGGCCAATGTGAATTTGGTTATGTTTGGGCCTCCCACCCCAAAGAGCAACAGTCAAGCATTGGCATGGATAAGCTAAGTGTTATCAGGCAAGAATTTTGCCTTGGAAACCTGCCCACATCCAGAACTCAAAGACAGCAGCTTTAAGCTGTTTTTCTCCTAGGACAATCCCTGTTGAAGGGCCCCTCTGAAACACCCTCCCTATCCCTGTCCGGCCACACACTTGGATTTCTTTGTAGGAAAGAAACTAGAGAAAGGGAGAGGGGCAGAGAAGGAAGACAGAAAGGAGAAGGCTCTCTGGCCTAACCTTGACAAAACAACAGGGGGACACCCAGGGTACAGTACCAGATCTCATAATACAGATAAGCATGAGCTGCCTGCCTGCATGGTCAATGAACTCTGTGTCTCATACCATACAATAGATAAACTACCCAACAGATGAGCTGAAGCTTTCTGACAGCAGCTTGAGCATTGACTTTATCCAGATTTTGGCACCCATAGAAAGGCTTTACTTCTCCAGTGTGTGAAGCACCAGCTGCCTCACCCACTCCCCTCAAAAACAGCTAAAAAAGCTTCACTCCATGGAATAAAAGTTATTCTCAACTCTGTCAGGTGCTGGTGAATGCAGAGACAGGCCGGCCAGAGGTTAGTCCTTAAAAAAAGGGCTGGCAAGTTGCAGAGCAGGACAGAAGCATATCGGGAGAGCTGAGGAAAGATGCCTACACATAGCCAGGTTTGGGTGGCATATTGCATGTACTGAGGCAGAGAAGGGAGTGCCAAATTCCCAGCTAAACCTCTCCAAGTGCTGCAAATGGTATTAAAAATCATTCTAAGCGATGTCTTTGATGAGGATGGGTCCATCTGCAGGACAGGACAAGCACACAGAGTTGTAAAGAGGTTATCTCTGGGTTGCACTCACTGCTTTGGTTTGTTTTGGCAGTAGCAGAGAAGCCAGCACCACATACCAACGTGATCATGCCCAGTCTCTTCAGCATCATCTGCTTCCTGGGCATCGTGGGGAACCTCATTGTGATCTACACTATCATCAAGAAGAAGAAGCTGAGATGCAAACAGACTGTGCCTGATATTTTCATCTTCAACCTCTCCATTGTGGACCTCCTCTTCCTCTTGGGCATGCCCTTCCTCATCCACCAGCTCTTAGGCAACGGCTCGTGGTACTTTGGAGCTCCTCTGTGCACCATCATCACCGCCCTGGACACAAACAGCCAGATCACCAGCACCAACATCCTCACAGTGATGACCCTGGACCGTTACCTGGCCACCGTCTACCCCCTCAAATCCACCTACGTTCGGACGCCGTGTGTTGCGGCTCTTGTCATCTGCCTGGTGTGGCTCCTGTCCTTCCTGACCATCATTCCCGTGTGGATGTACGCAGGCCTCATGCCCCTGGAGGACGGGACTGTGCGCTGTGCTCTCCTGCTCCCCAACCCAGAGACCGACATCTACTGGTTCACCCTCTACCAGTTCATGCTGGCCTTTGCTGTGCCCTTGGTCATCATCTGCGTGGTCTATTTTAAAATCCTCCAGCACATGGCCACCACCGTGGTCCCACTGCCCCAGAGGAGTCTCCGGGTGCGTACGAAGAAGGTCACCCGCATGGCAGTCGCCATCTGTTCTGCCTTCTTTATTTGCTGGGCTCCCTTCTACATCCTCCAGCTGGTTCACCTGGGCATCGACACCCCATCCGTGGCCTTCTTTTATGCCTACAACTTTGCCATTAGCTTGGGCTACGCCAACAGCTGCCTCAACCCCTTCCTCTACATTGCCCTCAGCGAGACCTTCAAGCGCCAGTTCTTGGTGGCCATTCGCCCCGCCAAAGAGCCCTGTCGCAACAGCAGCTCTGCCAACAACAACAGCATGACAGAGGCCAGTGTGTGCCTGAAGCTGGCACCAGAATCCACCCAGCAGACTCAGTTTCTGGAGGACTTTTCCCCACGCTCACTGCCAGTGACTGTGGCTGCTCACTAGGGCTCTCTGAAGGGAGGGCAGTAGAAAGCCTTTGGATCTGTGAGTTGATGGAGGAGCAGCAGCTGCAGGCAGGTCTTGGAGAAGCCTATGGACTACAAACTTCCTGCTCCAAAAGTCCAGGTGCCTCTCTTCCATTGCTCTGCTCCTGCAGCGCTCGCAGCCTATAAGATACTGTGTGCTGCTGCTTTTCATCCTGCACCCAAGGACTCTGCCACCACTGGGCCTCCAAAGAGGATAAACAGAAAAGAGAGAAAGGACAAAAAGAGGATTTCCAGGGGGAATATTCACCCTGGAAGAGTAAAACCTCTATTGACACTTCCCAATGATTCCTCACCTCTTGGCCCGACCAGGGTTCCTAAGCAGCTTGTCAACATAGAGCTTCTTCATTCAAAACTTGAACCTTTGAAACACAATGTCATATATTTATTTTTTTAAATAAGTAATCTGCAGACTTTGCTGGCTGTGCTGATATCCTAGAAGCACACAGAAGAGAGATCCTGGGGATAGAAGTCTCACCCAGCCCTGTTGCTTGGCCTTTTAGTCCAGCCCTGTCTGCCTCCAGTGGGTTGTATCGTTTGGCAATCAAAACATTTCAAGAACTGGCTCATTTTGATGCTAATCCCAAATATTTCAAGCAAAACCATACACATAATAATCACACTGCTTCAAGGGCCTGCAAAGAATTCTCAAAACTACTGGTGCTGACACCAGCTTTGTGGCTCTTCACGCCCATGAGCAGATTTTCACAGTGCTAGTTCTTCATGCTGCTCTTGTGCCTCACAGTCTGCATGGCCATTGGGGAACTCCTGGCAGAGGGTTTTAAACAGGACTAAAAATCACAATGTGCAGAGATCTGTGGAGCGAGAAGCTGTGAAAAAGCAGCTCAGGGGAAGCAGAGTTGCTTATGCAGCTTCCTCAAAAATAACAAATGCTTTACACAAAGTTAAAAGAGGGAAAATTAAATGTCTGTGTGTTGTATATGCAGCTTTAACAGTCGGAGGTTAGGAAATAACTCTGCTCATTATAAAGTAGAGAAAAGACAGCAGAGATCAGCTCAAAGCGGGGATTACACCGACAGCCTGTGCCGGGCTCCACGGGGACCATGCAGGCATTGTTCAACACTTTGTCAGACATGGAGGGACTGGTTACTGTAGATGGATTTAAATTAAAGAATTAAAAACATCAAACAGTCCAAAGGAATTTGTTATACCACACTTATGGTTTCACGCCGCCAGCCACCCATCATATGCCCAGAACAGAATTTCATCCTTACTCAGCTCCAAAGCAAAACTGTGTCACCTGCACAGGATGTCCTAAGCCACACACACATTTACAGGTGCACCTAATGCACCCACATCACACTTGTAAGCATATTTAAGTGCAACCAATACTTCAACCTATACCCTATAGAGAGCACACAGCCATTCGCTCACCTCTGGCAATCAAAGCAGTCAGGTGTGCAACACCAGCACCTTTGACACCATCAGATGCAGCACATTGCTTTCTGAGTCATTGAACAAACCTCAGGACAGGGTCTCTGTATGTTCTTCCAGGCTCTGTCAAAATCAGCACATCCACACCGTGACTGAGGGTATCTCGTGGATTTTCCGCCTGCGTTTCCCTGGCCAACAAAGCCGGACACCTGCGGAACTTTCAAGCTTTATGGCTCGAAAATCTTTGCCCTGTTTCAACTGCCAGGAATTTTCACCTGTTGTTTTTCATGGTGCTGCTTTGCTCTTTGGTCAGTACTCTCCCTGAAGGGCTCGGATGGAGCGAAGGTCGAGGAGGATGTGTGCTGTGCCAGCCAGACTTGCCCTCAGGACAAGGGAAGCTATTGTGTTACCTTTCTCCCATATGGCAGGGAAGGGAAGAACTGGCACACTTTTCTGGGAAAGGAGGTGGTAATGACTGGGTGGGTGTTTCTTCCTCTAGTGCCAGCCATAAGGAAAGTATGAGAAGTGAAAACAGACTGAGTTATTAGGGCTCTCTTGGAAAGGAGTACATTGAAGATAGTATCTTGCTTACACAGTATAGGTGTTTATGGTTGAATGAGTCTGTTCCCATCTGAAATGAGTCGATCTGGCCCGGTGTGGCCACGCCATACGCTAAAAACCACAGGGGCAAGTGGGCTAACCAAGAAGGGAGGCCACCCCAGCACCAGCTAGTGCAGCATTCTGAAGGGGTTTTGTGGGGCAGACCTTTCCCAGATCTCATCACACTGAAGTAAACACACCAGTCCAACACTGACCACAACATGGGCACCTTCCCAGCTTGAAGTCCTGTAGATCTCATCTGTGTGAGGTGGAAAGCCATACTGGAGACACTGGTCCCAACACCAGGGACAAGGCTTTCCATTTAGCCAGTGTCCCAGGAGAGGCATGTGCCCCTTCCCAGCACCCTGCAAAGGCTCGTGGTTTCCACTCCCTCATGTTCCTCCTGCCTGTCCTGAAGGGGCTTCCTTGTCCAAGTGTTTAAATACTGGCTGGTCCTTCCCTTTCCTTGTACATACATAAAAGTGTGACAAATACTCCTTGGGAAGACAAGGTTGTGGACACCTGTGTATGTATGGAGAGGCTGGGAAGAGAGGCACAGACAGGAAGCAAACTAGCAAAGAACACACCCAGCATATAACTTTTGTCAGCTTCCCAAAATCACCCCAAAGCACAGCAAGATGAACAAAAACCTCTCCTTAGGAGCAAACCTATTGATCAAATGCCTTCAGAGGTGTCACCCTACCTAGAGGATAAGGCAAAGCCTTCCAGGATCTAAACAGTCTCTGTGCACTTTGGTGTGACCTACTCCAAACATCCTATCCCTTTTCCAACTTTTTCAGAGCTGGCTTTGTTCAGTCAGTGAGACCATCGACATTCTGGTTTGCGTTCAGCTTTACCTCTTTGTCTCTCTGCTCTTTGTATTTATTACGTGATCTCCTGTCTCAGTGCCTTGGTTACCAACGGCAGAGCCTGAATAAAGGGAATTGCAAAGTAGGGAAGGGCACAGCTACGCGTGCAGGGATGGGGAGCCCGGAGAGCTGTGAGGGCTGCCTGAGAGGCGCTGTGAGAAGGGCACAGAGATAAGGCAGCTCATTTCCTGGCAGTCCTGCTTCCCATACACAGCTCATTTTCTATCTTGTTTGAGAGAAATCAAAGGGAAATCCAGCTGAAAAACCAGGGGAAAAACACCCCCCAAACCAAAGGGTGATAGAAAAACTATTCAATCTGTTTTTTCAGATCAACAGCCTACTACGCTCGAGGAGACAAATTTCCTCTGCTCATTTTGCCAGCACTTATCCCATGTGTTTGTGAGCTGCCTTGTCAGACAGCAGGGTGACAGATGGGTTCACTCTCCAGCCCCTCCTCTTCCCCTCATTGTCCTCAGAGGTGCGAGTGAAGCCACATGTCACAGCTCTGCTCTTGATAAACTCCCACAAAAGGGCAGATGGTCCAGTTACTTTTACTCCTACTTTCCCTGATAGTGACAAAGCCATCCTTGGCTGGTGGTGGCAGGATTCAGTCCCTGGCTCACCTTTCTCAGTTACCTCTATTCCACTCTCCACCTCCCTGTGTCCCCACAGGCAGCAAAATAAACTCCTGCCTTCCCCCAGTCACAGCTCTGCCAAGACACCCCTGGAGCTGAGATCCCTGGAGCCCAGCTGGTGACATCCTTCCCTGGACACCCTTCTCCACCTGAAGTCTCTGCACAGCTAAACCTGCCCAGGAGAAAACTTCAGCCGTGATGGAGCACACGGATAGAGGCTGCAGGGTGAGGAGGAGGGAAAGGTGGGGTGATTCACTGGCCCCTGGGACACAGCCAGAACCTGACTAATCCTGTTTCCTCAATCCTCCTGGGCTGCTAATGGAACACGTTTCATTCAGCAGACTCACCGGTGGGAGAGGGGCCACGTGGCAGGTACAGATACGTTCCCAGCCCACTCGCTTCTCCTAAATCCTCCTGCCAGATGCAGGGACCACACAGCAATGCCCTTCCGTGCTCACCTCCCGAGAGCAAAGCAGCACAGCCAAACCCCCACAGCAGCCTTTCCACTGGCTCCATCCCTGCTGGGGGGGTGGGGAGGGGCAGTAAAAAGGAAACACATCCACAAGAGAGAAGTAAAGGGGGAAGGATGTCTCATCTATAGCCCCCATCTCCCAGCGAAGGGCTCCTCCTGCACGCAAGAGCCCTCCAGTCTTCAGAATCTTTACAGGGCAGCATTTGAACAGGGAACTCGCTGCACCACTGGGGGGAAAAACTTTGCTAAGACATGAAGACCACAATTGCAGAAGGGCATGGGAGAGGATACTCATCTCTGGGAGCCTTCGTCTCTATCCATATCCCGTTTGGGAAACAACTCCTATGATCGTATAGGACACAATAATCGTTCCTCTCACATCTTTCTACAAGTAGGGCTGCCTTGGCTACGAAAAGCACCACTCCTGATGGTGAGTCTGGCTCAGGGAGAGCAGCAGCACTGGTTTCTCCTGAAGGCTAGAGCTGGGCTTCAACCACTGCAGAGTTACCCTTGAGAAGTGGCTTCAGTGTGAGACGTGGCGGTGCACAGAGTGGCGCTTCCAGAGGCACTTCTGGACGTGCTGAAGACAGGCACATCAGAAAAGCCATCAGGGTGTCACCTCAGTACCTTTCACCATCTCTAAACACTGCTGGAGTCAGGTCCACACTCCCTGGGGTCCGGCCTTTGCAGGAAGCCCTCCCTCCTCTGCTCCTCCAAAGCCAAGTCACTGCATCAGCCTCGCCCTCCCCACATGCAGCAGCTGAAAAGCACGAGCACCACTGGAGGCTCAAGGCCTCGTCCTGCAGGTCCACACAGGGTCAGTCCTTCAGAAATGAGAGCCAGGTTCTGCCCATCACACCAGGGTGAGTTGCCACCACAGCAGTGAGGGGGTTTTTAGCACACCATGGAGCAGACCCCACCCAGGTACCAACTGCATCATCATCCAGCACTGCATGGCAATAGGATCTGCAGGGTCTGGATCCACAGAAATGCATTTGGGGCAATGATTTTTCTGAGCTTCAGTTAAACCAAAACCTGTGTGTCACTGTTTCAGCTTTAAACCTTATTTCTTCCACTTAAAACTGAGTTAACTGATGAGTCAGCCCTTCCCTCCATCCTGTGCTCCTGTGTCCCCTGCAGGTTTCCACTCGCAGAGTAGGCAGCCTGAGAGTCAGTGACATCATTTTAATTATTCTGGTGTTTAGTTACTATTCAGTTGCCTTTGCTAAGTCTGGAGGAGCTCTTACAATTATCTTCCTACACATGCTGCTGTAAGCACAGCAGCTTGGAAACACCAGGCTGCCATTCCCTGCTCCTCCAGACACTTCAGGGGAGACAGCAGAGCTCTCCTTAGGCGGCCACAGCAAGGAAGACTCTTGCCTCATCCAGGAGCAGGACTTCTCACACCCACATCCCACTCCAGGCTCCAATCCTCTACCCCTTCTCCCATGGCACTTGAACACAGAAAGCCAAACTCTAACATTTTCACGCATATTTTGGCACAGAGGACTCAATAGGGATAAGCAGAGGGATGGAAACAGTGCGTGAAGTCATCACTGATGAGATTTTCTAAAAGATCTTATTGACTTTCTCCCCTAGGAACTTTGCTCCTGAAGGTGCACCTTCTCCAGCAGCCAGCTCCTTCCCACCTTGAAATCAAAACAGACTGTGAAAGGAGCAGACTGTTCACATCAGGGGTCCCTGTCCTCCTTCCTGTCTATTCATGAATTAAGACTTCAGATTTCAACTTGCACAAAACATCCTGAGGACTTAACTCCCTCCCACTTTTGTTTTTTCTTAAAGGTCAACTCATTACTACCACCTAGATTCCAACTAGGATTTCAGCTTAGACCGTCAAGTGCTCTGGACTTGTACATTTGTCATATTATCAACACAGAAACTACTTGAGAAGAAAAAGAAAAGAGTAAAACGTCACCTCTCAGAGTGAGAACAAGTCCTTTGCTTTCATTCAGATCCAGATATTTTTCCTCAGCCAACTGCTGACACTGAAGAAAGCACATGAACATTTGCTCCCAGGCTGTGCCAGCCACAGCCCCCAGTCGGTACTGGGGGGCTCAGGTCTAAGAACAAACCCTGGCAGCTCAATGAGAAGGGGCTCATTTGCTGTAATTAATATTCAGCCTTTCTGCAGCATGGGAAACATCAATTGTTCTGTGAGAAATAAATCATGTGTCTTTCTTGGGAGAATTTTAATGAAACCTTCCCCCTCTTTTCCTGACACTCTCAGGCTCAGGGTAAAAGGAAAAAAAGGGAAAAACAACATTCCAGCATCTCTCCATCAACCCTGAATCGTGTAGTGGCCCAATCAGGCTAATTAAGATGTCTCCTGTGTGCTGAGGGAGGCTTTACCCAGCAAATCCAGCCCCACTGTTCATTATACTGCCACAGCACAGCTAATTACTCCTGGCTTTAGTGGGAAGAGGAGCAGACCAGCTTTGTGTGCAGTTGGGAAAAGGGCTGTGCTGAGTGCAGTCAGGTTCTGCCTTTCCCTTTGGTCCTACTACCAGACCTCCTGGTGCTCTGAAGGCTACAGGATGGAAGAAGAGGCTGGGCTGGGTAATTATTTCTCAGAAGAAGAACATCATAAAGACCTAAACATGCTGGAGACCCCTTTATTTTATCTTCAAACTCACCCTCACACCTACAACAACAGTTAACCAGGAAACCTGCCCTGAACATGCTCTGGGACCAAACCAACCCTCCCAAGGGGTGTGCGGGTACCTGTTCCAAAATGGGATGGCTCCCTACGTGTGTATCCAGGAGGCAATGGCAGCACTGCCCAGTCCACGATGGCACAAGGAAAAGGACCAGGGCATGGGCAGCCTCGGACTCCTTTGACCCCTTGGCCATGGGAGGAAATCCAGAGCCTCCTCTCACTCACCACTGCTTCCTCTGAAATTAATGACATGGGATTACAGAAAAGCCAAGCAAAACAAGGTCTGAGTCATGCCAAAAGCTTCTTCTGGCTGCCTAAGAGTAGAGTTTGACATCTCAGGGCTCTGATTTCACCACCAAAATGAGCTGCTAAGAAGGAAAGCTGACATGTTGCTGTCCTCTAGTTCCTGAGTCTAAAAATTTCAGATGTTTTACAAGTATTTATGACCCAAACCTCAGATGAAGGCTGGAGACAGGAGAATAATGAGGATCATTTTATCCTTGGAAAGTGTAGGCTGTTCTCAGATAAAATCTACGGTACTGCTGAGAAAAGCAACTGCTTATCTTGACTGTCCTTTAGTAGAGGAAAGGAAACCAGGAGAGAGCAGTGGGTGGCTCAAGAAAAGACAAAGCCATCAGTGATGGACCAAAGCTGCTGAGGAGCTGCAGCACCAGGGACCAGGCAGAGCAGCTGAACCTTGATGTGTTAAAGACAGCTCATAACCTCCGTTCCTCTAATCTCCCCAGATCATCTCATGGTCCTAATTCTTTAAAATATGCTTATTTCAAAATCTGCAAAGATTTCAGATACATCCCATGGGCTGGGGACATGGCCCAGCAGTGAGTATTGCTTCAGATGAGTACAAGACAGGGTGACATGGAGTTGATGTACAGAACTGATCAGAGAAAACAGATTCCAGCAGCCAGTGAGGAACTGGAATACCTAGATCTGCCAGCTGTGTTTTCCAGGAGTGTTTAATCCGTTCTTTAAAGAGGAATGGGATAAACTTCTGAGGATATCAAGTTTTAAGCAAAATCCACAGTTCCTTTAGTCTGTTCCTTCCTCACTTTGATGATGAGCTAGAAAAGGGCAGTATTAACCCAAACTGGGTTTGACTTGTAAACCCTGCACAGGAGGAATCTGGGATAGCACTGATAGCGGTGAGGGGACAAGAGCTGGGACCTGGCTATGTCAGCTGGAAAAAGTTGGACAGTTTTCATCAAATAACTGGGAGTGAGACATCTTTAAAGAATATCCATGACCAAGGGTGATGATACGGGCAGTGGGAAGGAAAACAAATGTAGGGAAGACCTAAGAAGTTGGCAAAGAGACCAGTCAGCACTGTTTGTGCCTCTTGGGGAGTGGGAATAGTCAAGAGAAGTGAGCAGCACCCCTGGGAGGATTGTTTTAAGGTCCAGAAGGAGCAGTGGGCATTGGGCACTCAAAAAGCAAGACAATTGCAGCACTGAGGGAAGAGTAGCCAAAGGCAAACAATCTTCTTGTTCTTTATGAAAGAAAGAATTTGTTGGGTTTCTTCTTTTTAAATGTATCACCTCCAGAAGTTAGCTCCTGCTACTTTCTCTTAGGGAAGAAAATAAAAAAACCCTCAAAGTCAATTCCAAGTCTTTCAAGCACACTCTGAGAATAGAATTATTGAGCTGTTTAAAACCAGAGGCAAGTTTTACCAAAATCTATTGCACTCTTATTTGCCTTGTTAGTGGCTCTGTCAGGACAGTTGATTTTGGCTATTTATAATTCTTCAGTTCAACTGGTACAGAGGTTTCAGCACCTGTCCATGCTCCCCTCCCTGGGCATTCACTGGCCCTGCTGCTGCCAAAACACCCCATACAGCAAATTAAACTCAACAAAGCACGAAGTGTCAGCAAGGGGATGCTGGCAACAACTATCTAGCAAAGGAATGGAACATCCTTCCTGAGCCTGTAAGAGTTTCTGGTCTGCACATTTTCATTTCCTCCCTGACAGACAAAAACACTTTAACTGGTCAGAACAAAGGTGGTGCTTAGAGCATCTCTGCTGAGATACTGCAGAAGTTGGGTGCTTGAACTGAACGAAAACTTCATTCTCTGTCCTGGACTTAGGAGAGGTCCCTGCCCTCATACACATCTACCTAAAGCAGTTGCCAGGCTTTTTTGGGCTGAACCTGAGGAAGGGACAGCTGCACCCCCTGAGCATCCACCGAGGGCTGGCACACACCTGGCTGTGCCTCCAGCTTCCCATGGGTTTGTTTCCATAACCATCTTTCAGGGTCAAGCAGGGACATTATTTCAGCAAAGCTTCCCTTTCTTCTGGGGATTTATTACTGATGTTTCTACGGTTCCCATCTTCATCTCAGGCCTCAAAAGTAAGCAGCACTGCAGTGTGCAAATTGAGGGAATTTTCCAATTGCAAACCCATAGCACAAAGGGACTCTGGCTCTATATATAAAAGCATACCTTGTTTTTATTTATTACATTTATATGGAGGGACAAGTTCTCATTGTGCTACACAGTCCTCAAATCATCAGCACTTAAAACACACCAGTCAATAAACCTTTTTTAATTTAAAAGCTGAATGAATTTCCACTGAACAAATGACTTGCACAGCTTTTTGCCCCTATTGCAACAGTAGTTTTAAAAAATCAACTCCCACATTTGATTTTCTGTGAAGTCAGAAACAGATTTCAGCCTATTCTGGTGTACAGTAACAGATCCAGAATGGAGCAAATCGATACCTTTTGAATGGATTTGCCTGCAGCTGTGCTCACACCTTTATTTACTTCCTCCAAAATTCTGGGGTTTTTTACTTTGCTTCGATAAGTTGAAGCCTGGGCTTATTCTTCTAGGTGTGTACTTAAGAACTGTCCCTGCTGTTCATGCACGGTTGGGTCAATATAAGAGAAGGATTAAACATTATGTTTTATTATGAGCACAACTGCGCACACACAGGCCCATCACACGCTGGCACGGAGTATTTAACAAACCTGAAATGCATGTGAAACTGCTCTAAATGGAGTGATTATTCAGATAGTCACAGAGAGGGCGTCCACACAGGGAAGGCAGATCTGAATAGCTACAGCACAATTATAACCCTACCATTATTCCGGATAATTTCCTAGCAGACATGCCAGACTCCCCCAGCACACAACGCAGCCTTAGGTCCAGAGATCCATAAGCTAATTTACATGGAGAATTAGGAGGTGTCAGAAGAGGCAGAACTAGACAGGTCTCAAGGATATTAATTCCTGCTGCCTTAGCCTTGAGCTTTCAACATATCATTAATTTGAGATCGTTGATGTTGTGCTGTTGTTGACACTGTGAAAAGAGGGAATACTTCACTCACGCTGTGCTTGTGCTGGGTGAAGATAAACCAGCTCCAGAACCAGCCTGCATGTGCAGCTCAAAGCACTTCCAGCCCAGGCACAGCCAGACCCTCACTCCCACAGGGAACAGGAATCACTCTCAGATTCACCCTGAACCACGACACCTCAGCACCACAGACCTCAGTACAGCAGAAAGAGATGACAAATGACACTAAGATACTTCCACAAAGAGCTGTTCACCTCAAAGCTTAGCCAGCACCATCCTCTTCCTATTTTTGCTTCCTCTCAGGCTCCCTGAGCAAGGCTGCAGACACCCACGGCTGGGATAACTATGCTCTGGAGCACACCTCCCTCCCTCCCAGCACTGTCAATCAGTTTGATGCAGAGTGGTGTAGAGCACACCCAGCCCCACCCCAGTCTAGTTCACTGTCTTCGAATTTATGATACATCTGCAAGCAATTTGCTCTGGGACAATGAAGTCCCAATTAATTTGCAGCTGGGTGCAGTTACATCAATAACAAAGTGGGGTGGGTAAGGGATGCAAACTAGTAGTGCCTGCATAGAGCATATTAACCATCCTTTTAGGCAGAGCAGCGCACAGCAACGAGCCCATGGCTGCCAGTGAGTCATTACAGGAGAGAATAGAGCCCTCTTTGGATGCTGTTACCCATTTTTAGCTCTTTCCAGAAGCTGGGGCTTCACGCAACGCCAGGGCAGCAAAGGGCCATTCCTGTTGGATTTAACAAACACAGCTGTGAGGTGCTGGGGTTCGGTCACGCTGCTTCCCACACACCTCCAGCCCACAGCTGAATTGTTCCCCAGCCTGGCTCTGGATCCCCTGCCGGTGACATCCTCTGTGCAACCACACAGCGAGCCAGGGCTCTTCTTCCCTGACTGGGAGGCAGTTCTGCTTCACAAGAAGGGCTGTGCAAGCTCACCTCAGTGCCAAGCGCCCCCACCCTGCCCAAGACAGCAGCCTCTGCACATTTGCTGGTTTTAATACAGACACCCGGTGTTTGTTTTTTCCCTCCTCTCCTTTCCCTAAGCAGCAATGGCTGGGAGCCCAGAGGATCATTGTGTCTTACTGGTGTGTCAGAGACAACAATTCCCATCCTGGATCCCCCGTGCTGGCCTTTTGGGCATGATCGCAGTATCAATACATGACTTGTTCCAGTTAATGCCTGCAGTGCAGCAGACCCCAAGGATTCAGGAACATCAGCCTTGACACCAGCTATAACCCAGTAACACAGGCAGCATCCTTCCTCCTCCACAGCTCTCCCTCACAGTGCAGGAAATCAGCCTTTCAGGGGCTACAAGGATAAACGTCAGCAAGGAGGCTCCCAGATCTCCAAATCCCTGGAGGGTGCCTGTGGGGTCCCTCCCACCCACTCACCACCCTATAACCATCAGTCATCTTGGGCTCTTTTCCTTGACTCTTGGTGCTTGGTGTGAGGGAATTTTAACCCTCTGGCAGTTCGACTCTGCCATAACAGGTTCAGCATCAGTGAGGTATGTGCTGGGCATGACAAATCTCTCCCCAGGATCTCATACAATTTCCTCCACCTCGAGAGGGAAGCTGCCTCTGAAGAACGAGGCAGCAGCAGCTAAAAATCAAACCAGACAGCTAGACCAGGACTAGGACCACATGGCCACACATGCTGCTGCTGGAGGCAGTGCTGCTGCAGTGCCTTCACACTGAATTCACACCCACCTTGTTAATAAGACCTTTTGAGACAGGCCATGAAATTGCATTAAATTAAATACCAAGACAGACTATCACAGCAGAGGCTCTTCCTCCCAGGAGCCTGAATGCATTTTAACTCAATATTAAGAGGACAGGTCAGGGGAAATGTTGTATTTTCCCATTAGCATTTCTCCACTTCTCAGAAGAAACAGCAAGCAACAGCTCCAGAAATTAATTTCTCTTGTGAGTTAGAGTGGGGGAGGAGAAGCAGCCTGGCAGCGCTGCTGCAGACCAGTGGAGGAGGGAGAGAGCCTCAGCAGCTGTTTCAGCCTTCCAGCTGAAATAAAGACCCTGCCCAGCTGTAGCTCCTCATCCAATTTTAACCTTGCAAGAGGGCAACAAGCTCTGATCTCTCTGTAGACACTCCAAGCACCAGCCTGCCAAACCAGCTGTCCCTGCAGCAAGGCACTTCATCCTCCCAAATCTCTACTTCAACCTGCAGCTTTTTCAAGAGACTTAAATTCACTTAAAGGCACAATTAAAGCTCAACCTTTCGTGTTCCTTATCCTTAAAGAGCTGCAAAACCGGAAAGTCCTTCCCAGGTGAGCAGGATCAGGTCATCCTGCATTAAAGATTGGGCAACAGAGCCGCATTTGTGTAGTGGTTAAAGCTAAATACTAATTAGCACATGCTGAACCCAACCCAGGCCAGTCCCTAGTTTGCTGAGCAGCCACACAAGAAGGACGTTGGACATCCTTCAGCAGCACCTGCTGAGACCTCTGTGGAAGGACACCCAAATGATTTAAAATTTAAAGTTCAATTCAGTCCTCTCCCCATGCTCCAAATGGGGGGAAACACTTCCCTGCAGTGAGAAGCCTCATGACTCAGGTGTGAGTCACCAGCCATCCACCAGCACCAAGCCTTGCACATGAACCATTATTGATGCACGGCCACTCCGGCAGCCTGCTGGGCCCCTCGGCCCACAGCTTCTCCAGTCACCGTCTGCGTGCAGGGACAGAGGTATTTGTAGTGCAGCCAGTGTTTTCTAAACAAGAAATGGCACTTTCCCCCTGATTTAGGGATGCTGTTGCCTTAAGCAGAGGTGAGGAGCAGGAGCAAGATGCAGAGTCCAAAGGGATGAATCAAGCAGAGCAGCAAGGCTTGGAGGAGTTTTAGCCTTCAGTTGGCAGAGCAATGCACAACTTCAGGGATGCCTTTTGCTGCTGAGGTCAGGCCTCCAGAAGGGACTCTGCTCTGGGTGCTCACAACAGCTCACTTTACCCATTCAGATCAAGCTGGAGATTCTCAATTCTGCCTATGGAGCACTCAAGTGGCAAAAAGCAAACCCAAGAAATTTTGGATAAGGAAAAAGCCAGCAGTGCTCTTCCCAGCAGCTGTGCAGGCAGGTAGTGGCTCATGATCCCTTTGGGGATCACAGCGGCTCTGCCACCTTGGAGTGGTGACTCTCCAGCACGTCACTGACAGCGATGTGGGACAGGGTTCTGGAGGTCTTCCCTCTCTGGCACTGTGGTAGACAAACTGTTCCCAGACTGGCAGGCAAAATTATCCAGTTTTCCAAACACACTGGAGGATGAAGGCAGCCAGAGAGGCAGGGAAGAACTGCCAGCACCGGGTAACAAGATCCCTTATCCTATTAGGTAAGCTACATCCTAGGGAAGTAACAGCACTATTTCACTTGGACAGGACGAGGGTAAAATAGGCTCATCCAAAGCAAAGACTCCTGAGCTCACTTTGCAAGATTTAATTCATTACATTGCCCTGCAGAAACTGATACTAACTAAACCCTGTCAGTCACACAGTAAACAATTCCAGCTTTGTAGGTTGATCAAGAGCAGTTTTGTGAGCAGATGACATATGAGATAGAGTGTTTTAGTTCTTTTTCTTAAGTGCAAGATATCATTTGGCTTCCAGACCAAAAGCATTTTTATTTCAAAAGGCAGATAAGCAGTTTCCAGAGTTCATTACTCTCACAAGCTTTTCTTAGAGGAAACGTGGACAGTGACTATTCAAAATGGAAAAGAAATGCCTTGTATGAGACAGGGAGAAGCCATTCAAAGATCTGCTCAGCTTTAAACTGAGGCACTTCAGAAGGCAGCAACCACTTCCAGAGCACCTCAACATCTCTGTGAATTGGGAAGCTTACATTTTAAAGATCACTTAATGGTCTGCAGGAGCTAAATAGCTTGTTCACATCCAACCTGGGAGGACTTATTCCATTCTACTTCCGCAACAGAATCATTCCACTTTTTGTGAGGAATGAAAAAAGATCAGCCTCCACACACACACAGGCAACAAAGCAAGTTCCCCAAACCTTGTCCAACCACCCACGCCAGGAGTCTAACTCACAGTCCCTTGCCCCCAGGGAGCCATGTCCCCACCACACAGCAGGAGCTTTGGGCTTGCAGTCACCATTGCACGGGTCACAGCAGCTCACCTAGCTCAGGAAAACCCTGTTTAGCCATGGAGACATGCTGGGACCCAGCCCAGCTGTGGTGGGAAGCTGGCCAGGCTGAGCTCCAGTGCTTCTTTTGTTTGGAATTAAATCTGCTCTTCCAGCAAAGTTACAGGCAAAGCTTATAATTTCTATAAGGACAAGCCTAAGAGAAGGGATCAGATGGGATGAGGCAGCAGACTGAGAGAGATGCCACTGCCATCTTCTCCTCCCAGGAATCCAAGAAGCCTCTCCCATGCCTCTAGGAGGGGAGCAGGTTCTTGGGTTTGGATCCTGGCCCCTCCTGAGCTGTCAGGGCTCCCACACAGTCAGGAAAAGGGTCATTGTCCTGGCAGGCAAATTTGCAATCACATGGACCCACAGCCCAGCACCTCCCCTGAGCACAGGCTGGAACAAACATCACGGCAGGAGCCACACAATACCTTCACAGCCTTCAGAAAACCCCAAACTAATCAGCAAATCTCTTTGCTTTAATCATGTACACTGGAGGCCAGGGCAGCACAGAGGTATCTCATTAAAACTGACCTATCTGCCCTGGAAAATACATCTCATCCCCTTCAACGCGGGAGGCACAGGGAGGGAGTGCGATACAAAAGGAAGAGGGATGGGTTCCCTGCTTTGTCCCTGCCCAGCACCGAGGCTTCGACTCCATTACAGGAGACCTCAGCCTCATCTGCACACAAGCAAACCTCAAAGAGAACAAAGTATTTAAATGGACCAGCTTTTATTTCCAAAGAGAAGATGAATTCCTACTTGTTTTCAGGATTGCAATTTTCTCCCCACGCTGCAGAGGATGTGAACAAATGAACAGGGAATGAAAGGGATTAATGAATGAATGGGTGGGAGCTGGGCTCCCAGCTGCAGGGAGAAGGGGGGGGACACCCACCACAGTGGGACTGCCGGGGGGAGAGAACCAGTACGGCCAGTGTTCAGCACCACAGACACTCCTGGGACCCCCTGCTCAAATGTGGATGGATTAACACTCATCTCTGAAAGGATCACTTACGGAAATCAAACAAAAGGAAAGGTAGGAAGGGTTGAAGTTTAGATCAACCACACATGGCATAGGAAGGCCTGTTTTTACAGAAACACTGAACCTCCAGCTGCTGACACCACTCAGTTCCCAGCAGCTTTTGTCCTCTTTGAGTGATGGACCCACCCACATGACAGTAGTTTCCTCCCCAAGTCTTGAAAGATGCAGAAAACCAAAAAGGCATTTGGTATTTACTGAGGAATTTATACCAAGCATTGCTCATTTGAGACCTATTGACTCTCTCAGCTGGATCAGGAAGATGCAGCCCTGTGGAAGCTGCAAAACAAGCAAAAATTAAATCATCTTTTTCCCTTATTCTCAAGCTGTTTTAAGTCAAGTGCAACATCAGGGGATTAGAGGCAAAGTTTGGGATTAGGATTGGTTTTCACCCTGGTGAGTGAGCTGCTCTGCTTCACACAGCAAGTTGGTTTCTGGTGCTGATAGCTTCCAATAAATTGAATCAACTCAACCTTTGCTCTCAGTGCTCCAAGAGCAATCTTTGCTTTGGCTTCCCAATACTTGGGGATGATGGGACACATGAAAGCCACATTAAAGCCACCATGGTTTGTTTTGGTGGGAGAAGTGACACTGCCTTCTAAATCCAAGGAGCTGGCATTTACCCATCGTGCTACTATGATGTATGGCTTAATTTAAAGGCAAGCTCAATTTGCAGATTAATTATTATAGCCTGTGACTGGTTGAGCTTGTAATAAATCACCTGGGTGAGAAATTACACAGCAATTAACTGATTGTACATTGAGCATGTAAATGTTGGTAAAGAGGTGTCACCTAATGGAGACTGATGTTGGGGAACTGCAGGCTACAGCCAGTAGAAGAAAGTCATAGTGCAAAGCAGGTCAGGGGAGTGGGTGGCAAACAAAACCAGAGGCCAAAATGCCTGAAAATATTCAAATCAGCCTTCAGGAACAACATGCAAAACCAATGCAGGATTTTCAGAGACCAGCAAATTATGGTGGAAGCTGCTGGAATTCCCTGCAGATAGTGCTGGGACAGCAGACTTGGGAGATGAGCCACTGGTCAGGACAGCCCCAGCCCCACTAGTGAGAATCAGCATGGACAGATCTCAAGGTGATTGACCTTCAGACCACAGGGAGGCTGCAGCAGATGATGCTCTCTGGCTGCCACAAGCCTGGATTTCAGAAGCATCGCTTCTCACCCAGTCCTACCAACCTATTCCCTTATGACAGCTCTTCCCCTGCAGCATCCCTTGGGTGCAGCAGACCTCATTGACCTGCTGATCCCAGCCCGGGGCAGGGTAAGTGCCCCTGGGACCTTGGGGCACACAGGCAAGAGATTCCCAAGCTGAGTCCCACCCCTGGCCAGGGAACAGCTGGGTTCTCTCATGAGCACTGACACACAGTGCTCCTCTCACCCTCACCAGGGAAGGTCTGAACCAGCCTCTTTCCACCACAGTGGCTGCCCCAGGTGGCTCCTTTCTGATAGAGGCAGAGCAGTAACAGGCGAGTTTGTCCTCAGTGTAATTCTCGTAAATCCATGGAGAAGCTCCTCTTTGCTTTTGGCTGGCTGCAGCTTCACTGCCCAGGAGTGCCAGGCTTTGGTTCTGTTTGGGAACCTCGCTTCAGAGGAACCAGATTTTCAGCTTAATTATGAAAGTCCAAATCTGTGGGGCACCCAAGGCTAGAAATGTCTTTAGAATAGCAAGCCCAAGTGTGTTATCTTTCCTAAGACAGGACAAACGGGAAACAAGGCAAGTTTAGATGTTATTTTTTCACTGTAGAAGGGCTCAAGCCTTGGAGAGCAGTTTGTCACCCTCAGGGTCCACCTACGGGATGTCCAGGTGACCTCTCCCCCTCCACAGCACCAGCACTCCCACCCCAGGACACTCTTCCTTGGCAGCCCAAGGACTCCCTGTCAGCACAGCACCAGCACTGCTGGGACAGGCAGTCCAAGGGGCAGAGGGAGGGAAAACATCTCACCTCCTTGGACATGATCCCAAAATGGGCTGAGGAAAGGCAGCACGATCCTGCAGAGCTGAAGGAAGCTGGGAGATAGCAGAGCACATCAGCCCATCAATGTTAACAGCTCTCACAGACTCACGGGTGAGATTCAATTTGCCAGAGGATCTGGGATTTATTATCATGATCAAAGCATTAGGAACAAATGCAAACACTGTTGGATGGAATCTGTGAATGCTACAGCACTATAAACACTCATCCAGGGCTTGAGTTAAGACAAGTAGCCAAACCAGGCTGCAGTCTGCATCCAGGGCCAGGACCTTGATTAGAGCCAGCAGATGTGGATCCTTCCCTAATTCACAGCCCCCTCCTTCACTGCCAGCTGCCCACAGAGTTGCTCAGCAACACAAGGGCCAATGCTGCCAATTTATCCAGAGTGAGCCTTCAAGCTCCCAGGAGGAGATGCTCTTACCTGACACTGTGTTCCCTGTGCACTCAGCCATGGAGAGCTGCCAGGGAAAACCAGGAGCCCCCTGGCACCCCAAGGTGAGGAAGGGATCCCCCACAGGGCTGTGACCCTGCCTGCAGGGGATGCACCAAGAAAAAGCAGCACATTTGCCTGGCACTGGTGCCTGCAGCCCTCATTTACACATCCCATCCCAGCAAACAGGACCCTGGCAGTGAGCCTCAGCTGTCCAAAGTTGCAGTAGGGTTTGATCCATCAGTCTCCACTGTTTCCTAGGAAATTCTTGTCCTGAGACAGACCTTGCAGGCAAGCAGAGGAAGCACAGAGCTGCAGCTGCCTTTGACAACACATTCAGAGGCACATCAGGATCACCAGGATCCTTCCCTAGGATGAAAATAAGCCAACATTAAAGTCCTGCAGCCACTGCAGCCCACAGCTACAGGATATCCATCACACCCTTTCCCTTTAACTCTCAAATGCAGCTTTTTGGCAGCAGCAGGCCCCTGATGCACTGGACACTCCTGGAAGAGGGTTTGCTGTGTACATAGTCTCTCCACCAGAGCATCAGGATTTGTCCAAAACCCTATAGCAGCCCCTGACAGCATCCAGTGGTCTCAATTTCTCCTTAACCCAAAGGGCCCTATCCCAGCAAACCAGCAAGAACCCCAACTGCAGCCCTGCCTACAAAAACCAAAATGGAAATATGGGAAGCTCAAATTCATATTTATGATTCTTGATTATCTGCATTATCAGGAATTTAACAATGCAGTCAGGGGAGAAGAGATAAACTGTTCCTTCAGCCCCAGAAAGCCCCATAAGCCACACCTGGAAAGACTGAAGGCAGAATGAAAAAAGTTCATTCTTCACCAAGAATGAAAAGATGACAAAATCTGCTTTGCTGTGGCAGAGCCTCCAGGGAAATGGGGCCAATTACAAAACCTGCTCGGGATTTAGCAGGCAGCTGCTGGGAAACATGTTGGTTTGTATGGAGAAAGAGGAATTAGGTTGGAGAATTATTAGCAATAAAAGAGAGGAGCTTCCCATGCTGCACACCCGAAGTCAATGTGAGTGTCTGTAGCACTTAATCCTTACCAACATCAGGTTGCACAGCTGGAGCTACAGGCCCATCACCCAGCAGGTCACAGACACTGCCCAGGGTTCCAGCCGGGCTCACCATCCTGCTGTGGGGAGTTTCAGCCTCACCTTGCAATACTGGAGCCTTTGGCTCTTCCCCCATGACTCTTTGTGAGGTTTCTTGCTCTTTAACACCACCTGCAGTGGGTGGGAATGTTCTGATTTTCAGTTTTACACAAGTTTTCACAAGTAGCATCAAGACAGTCACACATCCTGTGCAAAGGAGCAGCTCAGCAGCACTAGGACCCAGCAACACTCAAAGCTGAACACATGGTGATGCCCCAGCCCTGCAATCCTGCTCCTGGGCCTCCAACACGTCTTGGAGACATCTCCCTTCTTCCCTAGGAATTATTTACCCTCTGGGCTGACACACCCAGTTTATTTACCTGCTTGCCTGGGAGCTGGTTACTTTGCTGCTAGATGGTCTGTTCCCCACAAAAACCAATGGCATCTTTGGTGTCCCTAAGCAGCAAGGGTACCTCTGGAAGGGTCTGGGCCTTCATTAGTCTCCAGACAGTTTTCCAGGCACAGCAGAAGGGAGAGGTTTCATTAATTACAAGGCAAGCCATTCCCCAAGCAAGGCAGCAGCTAACAAAGGAAATTACTCACTCACCTCCCAACACTCACACCTTAATTAAACAAGGATCCTTCCTCAAAGGAACCATCAGATTTCTGGAGCCTTGCTAGAGCTGAAAGAGGAACCAAGCAGCCTTCAGCTCCAGGGCTGCATTTGCAGGTGGAATTTCCAATGCTAGAGAGAGGCACTCCATTTTCTTGCAAATGGATCTCATCAAGAGCAATGCTCCCCTGGAGAGTTTCCATCCCAGAGCGGTGCCACACCATCCCATTTCACCCCTACACTCAGGGCTCAGATCTGGTGTCTCTCCAGCATCAGGGCAAGCACAGGGGGACCAGCACTTTAGGTGGACTCTTCCATGCTCCTGTATCCTCCTTGGAATACCTGTTACCTCCTTGCAGCAGGAGAGCTGCTTGACTCACACACCTTTAATTTTCCAGTCCATAAAGAGAAACCAAAAACTTATTTTACCAGGTGTTCTAAGCCTGGTGCTCCATTCTCTCTACACCACCAGACAGACCCACCAGCAGCTTTTCCGTCTGCAGATATACCATTGAAATGGAATTATGCCAGCAGCAGGGATCACGCTGTTCCTGTTCTATAGCCATGCTTTGGAAATGGATGCAGATTTATTTAATATAAAATTCTGACTTTTCTCAGATCTGTCAGCACAGCTCCCTTGGCTTCAGCATAGCTGAAGCGCTGGGTGCAACTGAAAGCAAGATCCGGCACACAGCACTCTGGAGTTATTGGCTGTGCATGAATAATCTGGATACAATGCCCTTCTAATGCCAACAGCAGCATTAAAAGCACAAAAACAGAGCCAGCAGAAGCAATTTCTCTGCTCACATATGAGCACAGGCTGCTTTCCACCCGCTGCCACTGGCGGGCTCAGCACCAGGGAACACCAAGTCTGCCTCACTGAACACAGTCTGGACACCAGTTCGTGGATATTGAGACCAAGGCAAGGCCATCATCCCACTTACCTGCACGGCTTCTTTGTCACAGCTAGTACAAAGATGTTGGCCAGATGTCCAAAACCCCAGAACTTGGACCCTGCAAGTGCCGAAAACAGAGCACACTGCCCTCATTCCGTGGTGGGAAACACCTCCTCTTCCCACCTGACCACTCCGATGACTGTCTTTTTCAGCCAACTGAGATACTTGGTTCAGTCAATATGCAAGACAATTCTGGCCAATTCATGCCATCCCACCAGGAGACAGAATTTCCCCCTTTGGGGTGGAAGCCATTAGCAGATTGCACAGTATTTCTAGCTGCAATTGGTCTGATTTTAGCCTTTAGACAAACTCTCATTGTGCCTTTTTTTTTGCAAGATTAAAGTGCTCTTTGTTATCTGGAAAAGTACTTAAGTGTAATTAAGTCACCCAGTCCTTCATTTGATAAGGACTAAGCAGATTGAGTTCTTGCATTCCTTCCCTCCAAGGCATTTCCCTCCACATGCCTTCCAAACTTTCAATATCCTTTTAAAAACCCCGGATACCAAAGTTGTAGGAGTCACTTTAGCATTTTTGGCCCAAAGGGGGAACAGATCACCTCCCTGCCCTTGCCTCCCACCCTAAAACCAATCTTCCTTCCCACCCAGCAGCAAAAGGCAGGGAGACAACTTTTCCCATCCTCCACCCCCTGGAGGCTCCTGCATTTCACCCATTCGACACCAGTGCTGCACACTGGCACTATCAGCCAGGGCAGGCATCCTGTTGCAGCGTTGCACACTGATAACAGAAGGGTTCCTGTATCCAGGGTTACCTCTGGATGTGTAGGTATAGCCAAAGGGCTTAACCTTGCCTGTTCTCATCCCAGATCCTGCTGGGCTGGTGGGATCATTGCTCACACACAGTGCAGATCAATTCCAACTAAACTCTGTCCTGCAGGGCAGCTTGCTGCCAGGTATTTCAGCATAAATTCCGTCTGCTTTCAGGAGTGCACCAAGGAAAAATAAAAAAAGTCTCTCCAGATGCATTAGGATAAAGTTACACCTGGCTCGAGTTGACACTGTGCAGCCATTTCTGCTGGAACAGCTTCTTGGTTAAATCTACCCATCCCTACAGCTACTGACAGCTCCCAGCAATGCCTGAAAAAAGGAAAATGAGGTTTTCAGGAGAAAGGAGCATGGCTGTTCACTTCAGTGCCATCACCCTCACTTTTCCAAGCCGTTGTTCAGTGCACCACATACAAAGACTGCATCCCAGCCTGTCCCCCAAGTTCAGCCTGAGCACACCTTTTAAAACCTCATAGATGGACACTGAGCGATTCCTGACACCAGTTCTCAGCGCTCCCAGCTGAAACAAATTAATAAAAACATTAATTTAGCTGCACACTAATGTCAGCTGCTCTGGAGCCACGTGTGAAGCACAGCCCGAGTGTGCAGAGGTTTGCAGTGAGAGGCACGGCCCTTGCACTCAACTGCTCTTGTGAAGCTCAGTGCCCCCAGGATGACCAACTGCAGCAGCTATCAAGACATAAACCATTCCCCAAAACAGCCAGGAGCTCTACCAACTTCTCTGAAGCAACCACAGGCAGTAGGGCCCAGCGTGGATGCAGGTTTTCAAATTAGTTCAATTTTTAGCAACAAATTTATGTGAGAAGAGGGGAAAAGCAGCTTCGTTATTGGGAAAGATTTATGGGACAGTCCCTGCACATGTGGCAGGAGCTGCCACACGCAATATTCATCCAAATGTCCCAGGGCTGCTGCACACACAGACTGGACTCCATACCTCCCCCAAGTGCTCCATCTACCACATCTGCTGCCAGTGTGGTTTTAGGGGACTGAAAAAAACACCTTTGCTGTGTCAGGTGAAAATTACTCCATCCTTCAGCATAAAGCCTTGTTGAAGAGCAAAAAGCAGACAACTGCCTTTACAATCTGTACCCAGACCCATACATGACTGGCAGAAAGATAACAGCCCTCAGGCACTGAGTGGTTTTCAATTTACACAGTTCTTTCAGCGCAGAAATGCACCACTCCTACAAACCTGCCTTTTTACTCCAGATGGAATCTAATCGCACAAAATACCACGTACACATTTGAGATAAAATTCTCAGGTTGTAAGTTTAAAACAAAAGGGAGTTACAGCCACAAAACAGCCTTGATGTAGGCTCTGAAAGTCGTGTGAAAGTTGCTTCAAATACAAGAACCAGCACTTGGTTGGGAAGTGTCAAGTCAAAGCCAGCCCTGTGCAGGGGTCAGAGTCTTTAACATCTACTTAACGGCCTCAAAGACAGGGCTCACTCTGCAGGGTCCCACAAACAGTGGGACATTTAGGATCAAAGATCTTCTGGGCATCATATCAACCCCACCAAGCTCCCAGCTTGGCTCCTGAAGCCACACCCAGGAGCGAGGGAGACCAAAGAGGATATTAATGGGGTTGCAAGTGTCATAGACTGTCAAACCTTCTCCCAGCATTGAAGGCGTGCTGTGGCGTGAGAGCTGGGCACTCAGCAGTGGAGAAAGAGCAGAAGCTCAGACAAAGGAGTCAACAATCATCACATGAAGCCTCCTTCCATCTTCCTCCTCAGAGCAGGGCATGCCAGCCCCTCCAGCCCACCCCACGAGCATTGCCATGGGCCAGTTTCAAGCAGCAGCTCAGTTTTCAAATAGCACAAAGCATAATCACAAGCAGCCTGACTTCCCACCCCTCAGTGCCTGCTTCACACCAGCTGCCGGCTGGAGGCTCATTCCCTTCCCACTCCACCCAATAACTCTGCTGGCAGTTTGCTTCCCACAAGAAAAGGAAGCGAGCAACATCCTCTTTAGCTTTGTGTACCAAGAACAAATCAACCTGCTGTAGTGCTGTAACTGAAGCTGTCTCAACCTGTCACGGTACTGTAGGTGGCACTTGGCATTCACAAGGCTGATTCGTTTGTTGGAGCTGTTAAAATATCATCATTATTCTAAACTCTTGCTGTAGCACTTGAATTAAACTCAAGAGCTCAGAGATGCACAGACCAGCATTCCAAATAAACTAAGCAGAGACCTTTGAAACAGACACAGAAGAGAGTTCAGTGGTCTTGGGACTGCTGGTGCAGACACTGAACAGCTCTTCACCCTTTCTGAGCACACAATCACCTGCTGCTCCACATCTCATCCTGCTCATGGACTTAGCCACACAAGCAGCACAGCATGAATTGTTCACTCCATTTGGTTTAAAGCCTGAAGGTGCACAGAACAGGTAAGGAATAGCTGGAAGCTACACAAGCTAATGAGACACTGTAGAGCAGATCCTTAATGTCCCAATTCCTTGCCTTAAACAGTATTTCCTCCCTCTCAGTCTCCAGCACAAGCCAAAGGCACCCTGGGTGTCCTGACTCAGTCGCTTGTCTGTGATCCGAAGGCATTTCCCTGCCAGGCATCTCCTTTCATGGAATACCCAGCAAGAAGCAGCAGGGTTTGGAGTGCTTCTCCAGACCAAAGCCAGGAAAGACATTTCCAACTACCTGGTGAGCACAAACACATTGCAGAAGTTACAAAACCTGAGCAAGAAGCATAATCTGTAGCCTCAAACTCTGCACAGTGAGGTTCCTTCACCCCAGGCAGGAACTCCAGTGTCAATCTGTCCAGCTGAACCATGAGCAGGATGCCAAGGCAAATTGGGGAAATGAGGAAAGCTTCAGCCATTCTCTCCAGACAGAAATAACCCAGCTTGGCACATCACTGACATAAGAAAGGCTCCCGACAATCAATCTTGCTGGACTTGGTCCATGGTTCCTTGGTTTTCACATGTAATTAACAATGTGCAGCTTCCAGTAAGTGATTGCAAATAAATCCTTAGGTGCCTAACAGACAGCAGCTCCAGAAAGTCACACAGTGGCATTGAAAGCCCAGATTCAGATCAGTACTGGGGGTTCCAGTACCTCATTGTGTACCACAGCCCTGCATAACAATACTAACTCTGTTTTCCCGCCACGGAGCAGAGCTCCAAGAATTGTCCTGCAGTATGGAAAGTCACACAAAGGCAATTTCTACCACAAATTTAAGAGAGTGAAATTTAAGCTCTTTCCATTTCTCAGCCATCAGGAGGCAATGGTAGATGTCAGCAAACCAGAGCACATAGTGGTTATGGAGAGACATTAACTGCTTAATCCCCAAAGTCCTGCTCTCAAAGGCATGGGTTTGTTTTCTTAAAAACCTCCTTCTATCTTCCAAGCCCAACCCCGATGAGTGATAACAGAAGTTTAGCCCAGAAACCCTCCTCAGTAATCTCCTGTTTGGACAAAAGTCTCTTTCCATTGCCCTGCCCAAACTCCTAGCTATAACACACTGTGGGAATGATCACAGGCATCCTAAAACAATAAGGAATTTGCCAAGACTCCCAGGTGAGGCTAGAAAACAGACAGATCTCACACCTCCCAGACAAACTGTAACACCTGACATCATTATCTGCTTTGCATCCAAACCCAAATATTTCAGTGTATGTCCAAGGTCTGCCAAATCCTGTTGGAACCGATTGCCAAGCCACCCCTACTCATGGTAAGAAGTTTAAGTTGTCTAAACGATGCTCTGAAAGCTCAGAACTGAGATGTTTCCACAAGAATATAATTAAGCAGAATAAAAACCAGACAACTGATTGCTGAACTACAGCTAACCTATGATTCCAAGTTTGTTGGGTGGTGATAACATGGGCAAGGCTCAGAGCAACTGTGATAACACCACAGGTATTGCATCACACACAAGAATTGAAGCATTTGCCAGTTTTAGGGAGTTTCACAGAATCACAGAATGGTTTGGGTTGGGAGGGACCTTAAAGCTCATCGCATTCCAAACCCCTGCCTTGAGCAGGGCCACCTTCCACTAGACCAGGCTGCTCAAAGCCCCATCCAACTTGGTCTCGAACACTTGTAACATCCTTTTCTGTCCCAAATCACACAAAGCATCTACATACAAATCCTCCTGGTGTCAGAACATACCCCATGGGTTGCAGTGAAGACAAGAGGATGGGCCATGTTATCCATCTCAGACAGTGTTTTCCAAGTGTTACCATTTGTAAAGTCTGAGGCACAGCTGGTTTTTGCAGAATTACTAAAATATTTCCAAACACCCTGCCAGGAACTGCAGGAGTTGTTAACACAGGAATTAAAGCAGGTAGCTGTACCTGGCAGAGCTGCTCTGCTCCAGCACAGAGCATGCAATTCCCACCTGGCCGTGCTACATGAAACTAGAAAAACAATCCCAAGGCCAAACCTTCTCTCGTTTTTTTTCAAAAAACACTGAGTCTATTTACACCAAGTTCATCCAGGAGTTAACCATAAGGAACTTGTGAATACAGAGACTGCACAAACACGACTTGAGCACAACAGAAAAGGACTGGAAGGACTCCAACCCATCCCCACACACCACAGCCCTGCTCTGCTCCCCCTGGAGCAGGGTCAGAAGCAGGAGCGAGAACCAGGAGCAGGCTGCCCTGTTCAGAAGAGGCAGCCAGCCTCCATTTTTAATCCTAATGGTCTTTTTACACTTTATTAACATTTTTGCCCAATCAGGAAAAAAAACAACACCACAGAAAAGTGGGCAAGGCCACCACACTCACCTGCTCCGAGGCCCCACATGCACTGCTCTGGTTTATTCAGTGTGGTGTCTCTCAGTCAAATCAAGCCCTTTCTCGTTTGGGATGAGGGCAGTGTCCCACAGGGAAGTGAGGAGCAGCTTCGGCCTCCACCATCAGCTTCCTCCATGGCTTCATCTGCCACTCAGACAGCGAGGGCTGCATCTGCTCTGCTCCCTAGTGCCACACACCTCCCCAGCAGCCTCCAGGCTCACAGTCCCACATCCATCATTATTTCAGCTTCCAGGACGCCCTGAGCAGACCATTCACTCACAATTCCAGGTTTCACCACTGCTCAACTCAGTGACCATTATTTTAGCTTCTTTTCACAAGCCTGTCCACAAAGAGAACCCAGGACAGTCAAGCTCCACTCAAAATGCATCCAAATCCCACACTAAACAAAAGGA
Organism: Eulacestoma nigropectus; assembly: GCA_013397775.1. NCBI lineage: Eukaryota > Metazoa > Chordata > Aves > Passeriformes > Eulacestoma > Eulacestoma nigropectus. The sequence continues at coordinate 560,453 of VZTE01001011.1, forward strand.
AAAAGACCCCAAATTTGAGGAAAGAAATCCACAAAAAAAACCCACCATGAGCAGCACAGTTATGGTTTCAAAGCAGCTGTACAGAAACTTAATGTCAGAAACCCTAACTCAAACCCAAAATATCTAAAGTGAAAAAACCAGACCCACCTCACCCTCCATTTGTAAGTGGAGAATAGGAAGTGCAGCCCCCAGGACCACCCACACCCAGCTGATGACACTTGGAATTAGGGCTGATAAGAGGATTCAGCTGGGGAGAGCATGAGTCCCATCCTGACAAGGCTCTGCTGGTGCCCCTGAGAGGAACAGGACGTCCCCCCACCACATGACAGCTAAAATCCCAGCATTGAAAAGAAACATGAACTGAGATTAGTCTTGACATTTCTGGGTCTTGTAATCACAGTGGGTGACAAAAGCAAATTCTGGATCAGAGCTTTTCCCTGAGCAATTTAAACACAGCTATTTTAAGGGAAGACTGAACTAAACAAAGGGGTGACAGCCCAAAAGTTGAAAGCCACAGGATGTGGAGTCCTGGGGTTATGTGATAATCAAGCAGTCCAAGCAGTCTCCAAGATACATGTATTTTTTGGAAATCAGGGTGCAAAAGCACTGCCCCTGCACAGCCTTCTGCCCCTCACCCTATCCACGGGTCCTTGTCCCCCCACATGCCATGGAGGGGTACTGCTAGCCAAAATCACTTGATCCCCTCACAGGGTGAAGGCTCAATTCAGGAGGAGGAAATAATGAGGCAGGAAGCAAAAATTAAATCATTTCAGTGGAAAAAGGAAGGGAATGGTTTTTGCATTCATCTCCTTATGTTGGCATTTTGTCAAAGGGCTTTTATTGGGAAACCACAGTTGGAACCAGGGACTCTGGTGGGGGAAAAGCTGTGTTTTTCCTACTTGAGGCTCAGTGCCTCCTGTGAGATATCCCACAGCAACAGGAGATGGGTTTGAGGTGAAACTTGAACTTCTGGTGCGTTTCCCCATCAGATCTGTCCATGCCTCCCCAAGCAGCCAGTCCAGCCATGTTGGCAAAGGTGTGAGGCTGTGGTGCAGGGGGATTTTGTGTTTTCCAGCCCTACTGGATTGCTCCACATGCCAGGGAGCCAATTGCACTGGCCACTGCTGGAGCCTGAGACAGGAGAAATAGTGACACCACTCCTCCTCCTCCCCAGTGGGCAGGACACGGCCACATCCAGATGCTTCTGGCTGGTTCCACATGGTTCCAATAGCCCCATGGCAGGGCACGGCCGTGAAATAACTGAGCCCATCAGCAATGCTGGGGAAATGTGCTGAAGAATTTATTGAATTCATAAGATTTTAAGAATTTATGAGAACTTAAGAATTATTTATAATTATTAAGAATTTATTATTTAAGAATGCCTTTTCCTTTGGGGAAATGTATTTAAGGGCAAAATGCAGTGAGGAGAGAGGGGGAAAAACGTGATAGAAGGTCCTGTGAGCAGCATGGTTGGAGGAAAGAGAGGATGGAGAGGTGGTCCAGGTGCTGCATTGCTCCCCAGCGACCCCGGACAGAGCAGATATCCAAGCTTGGAACTAATATTAATTAGCAATAAATAAACTTTTTTTTTTTTTTAACTTAAATCCAGCCTGTTTTACCCGTATCATTTATCGGTGCCTGAACTTCCTGCCCTTTATTCCAACCCACGATTCGTTTCACCCTCCCTTCTCCCCATCCCGGCTGCGGAGGGGGCGCGGGAGCGGCGGGTGTTAAGCGGGGGCAGCTCAGCACGGCGGGTCTGGGTCAGATACCGGGGCAAAACCCGGTGCACAGCCCCGTCCCTCCCCATTGCCCGGCACAGGGTGTCCCGTCCCCTTCCCGGTCCCCTCCCGCGTTCCCTTCCCGGTGCCCTCCCGGGCTCCCTTCCCGGTCCCCTCCCGCGTTCCCTTCCCGGTGCCCTCCCGGGCTCCCTTCCCGGTCCCCTCCCGCGTTCCCTTCCCGGTGCCCTCCCGGGGCCCCTTCCCGGTGCCCTCCCGCGTCCCCTTCGCGGTCCCCTCACCGGTAC
>VZTE01001011.1:562593-573673 GCA_013397775.1 Eulacestoma nigropectus
CCCGGTCCCCTCCCGGGTCCCCTTCCCGATGCCATCCCGGGTCCCCTTCCCGGTCCCCTCCCGCTTTCCCTTCCCGGTCCCCCGCCGCTCGCAGTCCTCCGAGCCGCCAGGGGGCGCGTGGGCGGCGCACTCCCCTCTTGGCGGCGCTCGTGCCCGGCGGCGGAAGGACGCTCGTCCGGCACGTGCCCATGGAGCCCGGCGGGTCCCGCCGCCTCAGGTGGGGCGGGCAGGGGGAGACCGGGGAGGCACCGCGGGGTACGCGGTGAGGGGGCTGAGGAGGTACCGCGGGGAAGCGGAGGCACCCGCGGTACGGGAGGCCGCGGAAGCACCGGGGGGGCCGGCGCTATGGGGGACCGGGGACGCACCGAGGGGAACCGTGGTACCGTGGAAAAGGAGGGACGCACCGGGGGGAACCACCGATGAGGGGGCCGGGGACATACCGGGGGGACCCGCGGTACGAGGCCTGGGGAAGCACCGCAGGAACCCCCGGTACGGGGATCCGGGGGGGCCACCGGAGTGCGGGAGGATCGGGGAGGCCGAGTGGGCACTGCAGCCCGGGGGTGCCCCTGGTCTGCCCGCGGTCCGGTGCCGGGGCTGTCGGCCGCTCTCCCGTCCCTCACCGCCCCGCTGTCGTCCCGCAGCACGGCGGAGCAGCCGGAGGGTCGGCAGGCCCCGCGGAGCCCCCGCGGGCAGAAGGATTTCCTCCCTGACGGCTCGGCCCGGCAAGCAGAGAGGCTGCGGCGCTGCTGCGAGGAGCAGTGGCGGCTGCTCTCCGAGGAGCGCCCGGAGCGGCCGTAAGTCTGTCCCCGGAGCGGCGCTGGGAATGGCTTGCCCCTGGAAGGAGTGGTGCCGGCGGGCAGAGCACAGCTCGGGGCTTACGGGTAGGATCGAGCTGTTGCTAGCAGGAGGTGTCGGTCAGCACAGTGTAAGACCCCCGCAGTTCACCTGCGCTCAATGCCCGGGTTGGAGCAGCAGCGGTGCGGCACAGCCTGGCTGTCCCTGCAGCAGCACAGGGACATGCTGGCACACCTGGCGCTTCAGAAAGTCCCTCACAGGGCTCTTGGTTTTCACAGGTGTGTGTATAATCCTGTAGCCTTTGCAGGTAGCAGTCACTGCCTTCTTGGGCATGATCCAAGTTAGAGAGTGTCTTGTTGATGCTCCTGTGTGGCCTTGTGCAGATTTGACCAGGTGTCAGTGTCCCTTGTTTATCAGTTTTAGTGGTTTCAGCAGTGCTGCCAGACTTTGGAGCTTATCACTTGGGAGACATTCACTCCTGCCTCTCAACATACACTTTCTCTGTTTGGCCTGCAGCTATTAATTTTTTCCTCTGAGTCCCCGTGGGTGGGGTATGGTGATTTGAGGGTGTCTTGGCAGCAGCTGAGTATGATACAGAATCACAGAATGGGACTCTGTAGGGAGGCAGAAGAGACCTTAAAGATCACCCTCCTGGAATCCCTGCCAGGGGCAAAGACACCTTCCACTAGACCAGGTTGCCCCATCCAACCTGGCCATGAACACTTCCAGAAATGTGGCAGCCACAGCTTCTCTGGACAACCTATGTTAGTTCCTCAATATCCACATATCCTGGCTTAGGCCATGCATCTCCAGCAGGCTGCTCTAGACTATGGACCTGTCTCTGTGGTGCTGACTGAAGACAGTTTTAACTGGTTGGTGATGATACACTGGTGCTGCTAGATTCGGGGGATGATGTCCTTCTAATGCCTTGTAAAAATTCCATGTGGACATTTCCTGCTGTTTGACACCTTCCTGAGCTTGCTGTGTTGCTACACCAGGAGCTGACTGTAGAACACACAAGTGGTAAAAAACTAATCTTTAACCTTCTCAGAGGGAATCTGGTGAAAGCTGAGTGGAAGCCAGAACAGGGCATCGTGGAGCTGAAGTCCCCTGCGGTGAGTGCTACAGAGTGTGCTCAGTACCATCATCTTCCACTGCCTCACAGATTCTTTAATTTGCTTCTTGCAATGGGAGGGAGCCTGGCTGTCAGCAGAGAACAGCCAGAGCCCATCAGGGATTTGTGCTCTGTTCCAGGGGAAGTTCTGGCACACCATGGGGTTCTCGGAACGAGGCAAACAGTGTCTGCTGCCCGAGGAAGCTCTGTACCTGCTGGAGTGTGTAAGTAGGGTGGAGGCACTGGGTCCTCACTGAATGATTGGAGGAGCTGTAGCAACTGATAAACACCTGGTTCTCAAGGAATTGTCTCTTTTAGTGTGTTGCTGATGGAGCTGTTTGTCACCAGGTGTGGGTTCATACCTTGTACTCTCAAGCAGCCTCTGTGTCACTGACAGTGTCTTTGTTGGATCTGTGGCCAGTTCATTCAGCTTAAGCAGAGATCTTTAGGGTTGCTGCTTGGGATTTCTTCCCAGTACATATGGCAGAAAGAAATTTAGGTGTGGCAGACAGAGTAGTGAGACCACATTGTGTTCAGTGCTTCTCTGCTTGCAGAAATGCTGCTTAGGGCTCAGCTGGATTTCTTTGCTGTGGAGAAGGGTTTTTTTGTCTCTCCACCAAAGCCTGTTATCAGTACAATTTGTGCATTGATCTAAGGGAACTTTTATCCCTTAGCAAAACAAACAGATTGTGAGTGTCTGATGCCATCCTTTAAATCCTGACAGCAAAGGTGGGGCTTTTTTACCCCTGGCATTCTGACAAGTAGTTTGTAAACAAATAGATGGCAATAAAATGGTTTAGTCAGATGCTGAGTACAAAATCCCTGCCAAAGCAGAAAAGACCAGTGAGATGCCTTCAGCCTATCTCATGGGAAAGGTGTGGTTCCTAGAGTTTTGTTTTCTTTATGAGTAAACACCATCTAAAAAACAAAAAGGAGGGAAAAGATGTGTAGCCTAAAACAGCCTCCTGGAGTTCATTTACTATTCCCTGGGCAAGTTACCAGTGGGATCTCTGGGTCTGTAAAAAAAGTAAATGCTTCTGAGGAGGCACCAATTGATGCCTCCTGAAGCTGCCGTTGATTCCTCTGCTCTAGTTCTCAGTTATGCTGGTCATAAGTGCTTTTGTTGCTGTGCTGTGTTCTGAATCACTCAAATCACTCAGACATCAAAGTTACCTCTCAAAGCAGTGATTATGTTATCAATTGAGCATTTTGCTCCCAGCTGCATCCTCGAAACAGATGCAGGAGCTGGAGCAGGAGCTGAGAGCTGTGGGTGGGAACTTCTTACCTGGCTGATAAAACCAGGGTATGGGAGAGGGACTGAAAGTAATCCAGTTGGCACATGGGGAGAGATGGATATCATGTCAGGGAGGGTGCTGGGACCAGCTGTCAGGACCAGTGGAAAAGGACTGGTGTGAGCTTGCATAGATTTATTCCTGTGACTCTCACACCAAGTTTCTGCCCTGCAGGGCTCTGTCCAGCTCTTTTACAGGGATCTGCCCCTGTCAATCCAGGAAGCCTACGAGACCCTGCTGTGCCAGGAGGCAATGAGCCTGTCACATTACCAGGTGTGTTGAGACCTCCAGCTGTTGCAGGAGGATGAAGGCAGAAAGCCCAGCCTCTGCCACACAAGCTCTTCCAGTGGCTGGAAGCAGGGTAGGATGATCTGGGAGGGAAGGGAAGTCATCCTCAGTTGTTCCTACTCACATTCTTCCAGATGTTCAATTCCTGTTTTTCCACCTTTGCTTTGGGTCCTAACCCTGGCATTTTCTCCTCTGCCACTGCCACACTGTGTTCACTCAGTCATAGTGGAACTGAAGTAAATTGTTTGTGTTGAGGGCTGTCATTTAACCTTCTTGCTTTCCTTTGCTCTAAGGTGTTCAGCCACTTGAAGCAACTGGGTTATATTGTACTGAGATTCAACCCCAGGTAATCAACTTTTCCTTCCTGTGCTGCTTTCTCCTTTCTGAAGACCCTGAGACTCTCTGTACCCACTTCCTGGCCCCAGGAAATGGCAGAGAAGAGGACTTTGGCCCTGCATTCCACCTCTTGGGAGGATTAAAGGCTAAAAGTGGCACTCTACCCTTCCTTGCTCCTCCCTCCTGAGGAGGTGATTTGGAACATGAAATGGGGCATGAACTGAGGGCCATCCTGGTCCCACTTGGGCATTTTCTGTGCCTTTGGTTGCTGTATCCTGGGGGCTGAGCAGAAGGCAGTTCCACTACCTCACCCTGCTCTCAGCCTCTGTGTTGGTCTCTCCTTCCAGCACTGTTCTGTCTCCCTACGAGAGGCAGCTGAACCTGGAAAGTCACTGCAAAAGCTCTGGGAAACACCATCGCAAGAGGAGGAGGAGTTCCAGCCCCCGGTAAGGATGTGGCCCAAAGCTTTCTCCCATCCTCTTCAGGCCACTCTGGCTCAGGAACAGCTGCTTTGCTGCAGTGTCCCCAGGCCTTCCTGCTGGGGGTGACCTTGTCTGGCACAGTTGCTCTTGGCTGTCCCCAAGCAGTGCATCGCTTTTCCTGAACGCTTTGCAGTGTTCCCTTTTGTCACATGTGTGCTTCATGCCAGGGTTAAGAGGAGCAAATGCCCCCAAGTCCCCCAACTGTGGTGCTGAGGTGCCACAAGCGAAGGGTAGAGAGGTCAGTGCAAAAGAAACAAGTGTCAGGTGCCTCCTCCTACTCTTTTTTAGCAGGAGTGCGGCTACCACAGTGCACATCTTGCACTTACCCACCTCCTCAGTCCAACTTACCTGCCAAGACTCGACAGCAGAGAGCAGAATTGTGTCCTGGGGCTTGCACGTGTCCAAAACATCACCACAAACTGACAAGGAGTAATTTTGCTCATAATTCTGACAGTTCCCAGGAGGTGGCGTCAGCTTTTCAGAAACAGGGAGGATGAGGCTGGAGAGTCCCTGTTAACAGTAAATCAGTGTCTGAGGAGTTGTGAAATTATAGGAATTGGGAGATTAAACTGCTGGTCTGAGAACTGCCCTGTCTTCTCTGGAATCAGAGTCTGAATCTCACACCAGTAAGAGGTGCTGGCAGCCAGGTTTCTGCCTGGCCTGTGCTGCTTTGGCTGAAGTCCATCATGTTTCCATGGAGGTGTTTGGGTCAGTGTCTGGGGTGTGGACCGGCAGGTTGGGAATATTGTCTATACAAATCAAGGCTGGGATTCTCTTGGGCGTTGAAGTCAAACCTTGTGCAGGACTTCTCAGAAGTTTATTCTGCATTTGGCATTCACTGCTTAGTTTTGGCCTGCTTGTTTTCTTTTCTCATTTGTCTCCCAAACCAGGAGGTTGTTGTCAAGTGTTTGCAGACCTGTCTGGGGGTTCCTGCCACCTTTGCTGTCCTTCCCTCAGGCTTCGCAGACTGCATTCTACCTGTTAGCAGGGAGCTGGCAGAATTTAAAGGAAAGAAAGTTCTACCACAGGCTCTCCCTGAATTTTGTACTGTTCCTTTGTCTTTAGGTCGCATGAGAAGAAACATAAAGTATCTGAGGACCTTCCAGAAGCTGAAGGGACCTCCAGCAAAGATGGAGATAACTGTGGAGACTCCATTCCCATGGATGAAAAGCCCTTGTCAGTGCAGCCAAAGGAATCAGATGCTGGCAGTGCAGAGGGGGAGTCAATGCCAGTTCCCCTTGATACAGGACAAAAGCACTCTCTGAGCTTCTCCAGCAGGCAGGCTGGAGACCACAAGGAGAGCACCACTGGCACTCATGCACCCCGCTGGGATTTTACCACCATCACCTTTCCCAACGTGGCCCCGGACCAGCCATGCACACATCTGCCCTCCCCTGACAACAGGCTCCTGCCAGAGAATGTGCTGGGCAGGGAGGTGGATGCAGCTTCCTGGTGCACACAAATCAACCAGAAGCAGGAGAAGCTGTCGCGGAAGGAGAAGAGGCAGCAGGAGAGGGAGAGCAGGTACAGGAGCAGTGTCAATGCTGACCAGGAGGTGAGGCGCTGCTCCAACTGGCAGGAGTACAAAGCCCTCTTGGAGCAGAGGAGACAGCAGAGGCTTTGGAAACGACCATCACACCTGTGGGACCAAGCTGTTACACCACTGCTGCGGCCAGAAGAAGTGACCTCACCAGGTAGTGCCTCTGGGAACTTGACAGGGACCGTTCTCTCCCTCCCAGCCCTGTGAAAGAGTGCCTGGTATGCAGCAGCAAAAGGGATCACATGGAGAAGCTGAACATCAGTTTTGGGGACAATACTTTGAGCAGGAGAATCTTTCTATGGCCCACTGAAGTGCCAGGATAAACAGGGCCTTGGGAGGTCTTCTAATCCATTCCCCATGTCCTGCTGTATTGCAGTCCTTCCTGCTGGGCTGTTAGACATGTGCAGTCAGGGCCAGCAAGATGCAAAGCAACTGCAGAGTATCTGGGCTGCATGCTGGGAGGAGACGAGGAAGTTGAGGTCTTTGAAGTAGCCAGTGGTGACTGTGGAGCTGCCAGCCATTGTCAGAGGAGGAAGGCTTGTGGGTGGTGTGGAGTGCTTGGAGTGCCCTGGGAGGGAAATCGCTGGTCTGATCCTTTCCCGTTCCTTCTCCCTCCAGCTGCGCTCCTCCAGCAGATCAGTGTGCTGCAGCCCTCCCACATCCTGGATGGAGCCTCCCGGTTAGTATCCAGCCAGTCAGCTTGGAGCTGTTGGGGAGCCGGAGTGTCTTGTGACTGTCCCTGCTTGTGAGGTCTGTGAGGTGCTCCCAGCAGCAGTTTGGGAGCTGCCTCACATCCAGGGTGCCAAGAGAATCCAGTGCTCTGCTCCATGACCCTCTTGCATCTCTAGTGAGGGGGTGACATTTCCATGAAGTACCGCGTCCTGCAGCAACAGAGTCAGGGCTTTCCAGACCAATTAAAACAGCGGGGTTGCTCTCTTACCCTGCCCTTCCGTCTCTGCACCCCAGCCAGGTGTCTCCTCTGGAAGTTTGATTTGGTTTCACCTGTGCCTTGTCCCTGGAATGTGCTGCCATCCCTGCTACAGTGGTTATAAAACCTTGGCTTTGGGACTTTTGGTTCTGCTCCTGCCTCAGAGTCTGTGGTGCTTGTGTGCAGTCCCTGCAGTGCTTTGCTCCTGTCTTTGTTAGTGCTGCTTCTTGCAAGCGTGTGGGGTAGATATGAGCCAGGATCTTGCTCTGGTCTGACTACAGGAAAGCTCTGGAAAGTAATTAAAACAGTTGCAGGGTCAGTCCTTTGAGGAGTGAAGCCTTTCAAGGGACCCAAACTAGTCAGACTTCAGGAGTTTTTGCTCCCTCTTTCCTCTGCTATACCCGTACCCTGCAGGGTTTCGATCCCATAGTGTGTGGGTGTGTTCCCCTGCAGGCTGCAGGAGGACCCAGGGGCCATGAAGATAGACTTCAACGTGTATCAAGCAGATGCTGTGTCCAAGTTTAAGAAGACAAAGCCTGGGAAGCCCCATGTCAGGATGTGTGTTCGGAGGTACCCATGAGTCTTGTGCTGTTTCTGAAACACTGCAGTTATTGTTGTGGAAACGAAGTCCTTAATGATCTGTAAATGACCTAGCATCTTGTGAGCTTTACAGATCATCAGAGTGTCTCCCTTGAGGGTGGTCCTGCCCAGGATTTTTTTTTTCTTTCAGTTCCTCCTCCTTTGTTGGAGGCTGTGGCTGACAATTCCTCTGCTTCCCCCCCGCCCTTGCATTCAACCCACACTATTTGGTCATCTGGTTGCTGCTCATGTCTGAGTATTACTGGGAGTCAGGAGAAAGAAGCCACAGCTTTTATGCAATTCAGGTAGAACCCAGTGCTGAGGGAGCTGAATCCTCAGTCAGTGCAGATCACTGTGGATTTCTGCAGAGATGAACCTCCCCAGAGCTTATACAGGCTCTGAGCCATGGCTTCAGTATTTTGATCTTTGTCAAGTGTAACTTTAAGATCACTAGGAGCAGAGGGTAGGTGTCCCCTTTCTTGCTGGATCCAGAACCTGATACTTAAAACTCCATAGCTAGGTACAAAGTTCAGTTTCTGTCTTTTCCCATTTTGCTTTACTAAAACTGTCCCTCTGCTCTCTGCAGCTGTAGTAGACAGAGCAAGGAAGGTGGTAATGCAGTTTTACCAAGGTATGTCATGAGCCAGTAGGATGATCCTTGTTGCATAAATATTTTCATTGATGAGCAAACAGACTCTGCAGAATTAAAAGGAGGGAAAAGCAGGTCAGATGTTGATCCCAGCAACCTAAAGATCTTCCCAGCACAAAGGTATTAAGATTGCAGTGGATTGGCCATTTGCCAATATCCCTGTGAGCCGCATCTAATGGGCACAGCATGGAGCAGTGTGCAGTTATCCTTGTTTTTGGCAAAGGATTCAACAGCTCCCGGTTCCCGGCATGCTGAGTACTCACTCTCAGGGCTGGCAGCCTCCTGCTTGGGGACTGAAAGGGGTGGGGAGGATCACTACCAGCTCCTCGGGCCAAAGGGAGCTGTTGTGATGGCTGGCCAGGACAGCTTTGCCTCTGTGTTGCTCCTGCTTGGAGAACAAACAGGATGTTTTTTTCTCTCTGTAGCTTTGATGAGCAGATCCCATCCCTGCGGGCTTTGAAGCAGGTGACGTATCTGAGTGGGGATGTCCCTCTGGTCTTTGCGCTGGTGGATCATGGAGAAATCACCTTCTATTCACTGAAGGAGTTCAAGCTGCCCGTTGATGTTAATCACTGAAGTTGCTGTCACTTGCAGAAATGGTATGGGATGAAGGGAAGAGCTATACTCAGGACTCGTTTTCCTGATTAATGAAATGTTACACAAAATAGAGCCTGTGATAACTGGAACCTTGGGAAGTTGGGCACTTTATTGGCTGTTACAGACTTCACCCGCTCAGATGGCTCAGGCATAATACAGCAAACAAGCGTGTTTGTCTTAGCTGGGCATTTCTGGGCTGGAGTACACACTGCTTTGTTCTTGAAGCCACTGGCTCTCCAGCTTTCTCACCTCATGGACCAGCAGCCTGCCTTTCCTGTATCATCTTTTGCTGACTGGTGACCATTAGAAAACACTTTGCTGGCGATCCTTTTGTCACGTGTAAAGAACCACTGTGCTACACCAATGGAATGGTTGGAGTGTCACTGAGGTCAGTCAGGGACAGAATAAGCTGATCAGTGCTGGTGTCCTGAGCCTCTGTTACTCAGCTGTGCCAACGACCATCAGATCAGATTCTGGTCTGTAAAAGGCATGGCCATAAACTCAGTCACCGGGAGGAAAGTTTCCAGACACTCGAGAGCAGGAAACTGTGCCTTGAACACAATTTCATCAGCCAGAGGTCACAGAAAGCCCCAGAGCATTGCAGATGGCAGCTTGGCCTCCTGCAGCAGCTGTGCTGAGATGCATTTTGGCCACACAGTGTTAAGCCATGCTAAAACTTGACCACCACTGTCAGCACACTGCATCTGATAGTCTCACCAGGGCTGAACTGCAGCCCTTCTCATTCAGCCCCAACATCCTCTTTCCTGGCTGTGGATCCTTGTTATTTCTCTTGCAAGTGAGAGATCCCTGAGTAAAGAAAAAAGCTACAAATTCCTAATGAGCCTTCCAATCCTGAGGCTTTTGTGCTCCGAACTGAAGATAGCATTGCTCTCCACCAGGATATCTAAGTACCAAATTTGCTTTATGCCTCTATGCCAAAGGTGCCAGGTGCCAGAAGGTCTGCTCAGTGGGTGGAAGTGAGCTAAGCATGGCTGTGTTTGGTATCAAAGTTTTCAGAACTGTAATAGCAACTGGTTTAGATGTGTTTTATTTGGTATTTTTAAAATTCCTTTTGGAGATTTGGAGAAGGCTAAGCAATAAAAAAATCCTTTTCCAACGATGTAAGCTCCTTGGTGTGGTTCTTAATTCCCCTCGAAATGTTATGTTATGCAGAGGGAGACTGTGGAGGCTACTGGGACCCCAGCAGCAGCAGCTGGTGAATGCCTGCTCAAGGTCATACAGCCCTGTGGCTGTGTAACCCTGGTAACCCTGCTCCTACGCCCGTCTGTGCTTGGATGCAGCCGCTGCCCTGTTCCCGGGGAGGGCAGCATGACTCAGCCTGGAGGTGTCCCGACATCCGCGTGCAGTTCCTGTCGGCACACGACACTTCTTCCTCGTTCATCTTCCTCCTGCGTGGTCAGAGGTATCATAGCCCAGGGTGCCGGGGCTCTGCTGCCAGCACCTGCTCCTGTTTCACACACACATCCCGGTTATCAGATGCTGGAAGTCGGAAGGGCTCTGCCGAGGTGAGGGTCTGACGACTCTTCCTATGCTCCCTCCCCTTCTTCCTTCTTCCTCCTTCCAGCAGTGCTTTGGCTCTGATAGTTCCCCTTAAAGCCGGGGTTGGCAGCCTCATCTGCCCTCAGCATTCTCCCAGACTGTTTAACAGATTAAAAGCAGTGGGAAGAGAGTTTCTAAGCACAGCCAGGAGAGCTCCAGCCTGACCCACAGGGCTCATGTTTGTCCTGGAATTAGGTCAAACTCGCTCCTGTTGATTTCAATCAGTCTCATCTCCTTATGCCAAGGTGGAATTGTATCGATGAACTCTAGGAGAGCCACCCAGTGAGTTTCGCTGGGGCAGACTCCCTGATTCAGCACAAGACAATTACAATGTAATAACCACTGCAGGGAGGATTGAGAAACTGTGGCTGCCTTGCTCAGCACCATAACATTTGATGGTGCCTTTACCCACCCCAGAACGGGAGCATGATCCAGACTGATACCACTGCTCCATTTTGGCCTGTGATGCAGATTGGCTGAACATTGCAAGAAGATGGGAGAACTGAATATTTGATTGAAAAAGATCACTTTTGGAAATGTGGGTGCAATACTGTTCCTGGACCCTTCTCAGAAGTAATTTCAAACTTTTGCATGGATGCAGAGTGGGCAGACCTTCACCTGCCATTGCCCTCTACAGAAATACAGCTGCTTTGTCCAGCTGCTGCTCCCTGCAGCAGGACACGGGCTGGCTGCTGCCGGGCTGTGCAGCGAGACTTGTGTCCGTCTCTCCAGCGAAGGCTTCGACTCTATAAAGTCTGTCTATTTTCACAGGCAAGGCTGTGAAAGTTGGGAGTTCCCTCGTGGGGCTGCAGCCGGGAGGAAGGGCCCCGGAGCCCGGCCCGGAGGCGGCTTTCCCGGCCACCTTTCCCGGCCACCTTTCCCGGCCACCCTTCCCGGTGCTCCGCGAGCGCGCTCCGCGA